>AP028428.1:10609706-10611447 GCA_036509395.1 Antheraea yamamai | reverse complement strand
TACTGTTAAAAACAACTACAAACCCTCTGTGCATGAAAATTAATTCAAGTTCAAGCTTTATCATACATAAGGTTTGTCAAATAGGGATGAAAACACTATTTTAAAAATACTTTTGGGTTTTTAGCTATATAACATCTTTTATATGTAAAAAAATAATTTCATAATTTTATTTCTACGTTTGCATTAAAGAGTTGGTTTTCATTATTATTATTACTAGGCTGTCATGCCTTTGGATTGACGCGACGCGCGACGTCATGCCATTCTAAACAATATATTTTTCTTCACTGTTAATACGTCATATTGTTAATATTGGCACTACGTTTCGCAAGATATGACGTAATGTGCTATGATTTGCATTTTTACCGTGTGATGTCAAGAATGAATTATTGTTTTGTTATTGAATTATTAAAAAGTTTTGTTACATATACTTAATCTGGCTATAAATACTGTTACAATTAAAAATAATTAAAATATTACATTTGAATTTGGAATCTGTCATTTTTAAATGATTATTCATTGAGTTTTCTCATTTTGGCGCCAATACATTGTACGATATTTTGCAATATTAAAATAGAATGGGGTGATAAAGAGAACCGAATCGCTATGATTGCATTACACAAAGTAGGTATGGAGCCAAATGCAATATTTAAAACTCTCCATACGCTTGGTATTAGTAAAATGTTTGTGTATCAGGCTATTAATAGGTACAATGAGACCTCCTCTGTTTTTGACAGAAAAAGATCTGGCCGTCCACGTAGTGTTCGTACAAAAAAGGTGATCAAAGCAGTAGGGGAAAGAATTTGAAGAAATCCTGTCCAAAAGCAAAAGATTTTATCTCGGGAGAAGAAGATAGCACCTAGAACCATGTCGCGTATTTTAAAATATGGCTTAGGGCTTGCAGCCTATAAAAGACGTACTGGTCATTTCTTAAACTGATAATTTAAAAAAAGAATAGGGTGGTAAAATCGAAACAACTACTGAAGCGGTACGCAAAAGGAGGTCACAGAAAAAATTTGTTTATGGATGAGAAAATTTTTACAATTAAGCAACATTTTAAGAAACAAAATGATCGTATTTATGCTCAAAGCTCTAAGGAAGCTTCCCAATTAGTCAACAGAATGCATCGTGGGCACTATCCGACTTCAGTGATGGTTTGGTGGGGGTATTAGCTATGAAGGAGTGACTGAGCCATACTTTTGTGAGAAAGGTATCAAAACATCAGCACAAGTGTATCAAGATACCATTCTTGAGAAGGTAGTGAAGCCCCTTAACAACACCATGTTCAATAACCAAGAATGGTCCTTCCAGTAAGACTCGGTGCCGGGTCATATAGCTCGGTCTACGCAGACTTGGTTGGAAACGAACGTTTCTGATTTCATTAGAGCTGAAGAGTGGCCGTCGTCTAGTTCCTATCTTAATCCGCTGGATTATGATTTATGGTCAGTTTTAGAGAGTACGGCTTGCTCTAAACGCCATGATAATTTGGAGTCCCTAAAACAATTCGTACGATTGGCAGTGAAGATTTTTCCCATGGAAATAGTACGTGCTTCTATTGATAACTGGCCTCAACGTTTAAAGTGCTATATTGCAGCCAATGGAAACCACTTCGAATAAGCTTTTATATTTTAAATTGTTTTATATTTATGTATTAAACTAACACACTGTAAAAGTAATAAATGTTATTTGCAATAGAATTTTTTTTTCTTTGTTTCAGTATTTCTGGCAAGACTAGGTATAATAA
>AP028428.1:10392206-10604706 GCA_036509395.1 Antheraea yamamai | reverse complement strand
TTATACTAGCTGGTAACCGTGGCTTCCCCTGCATTGCTATCTCCAAAACAATTTGACCGATTTTCACAGGACTTTTACTGGCAGATAGCTGACCTTATAGAAAGTAATTTAGGTTATTCTATTTTAGACTAGCTGTTAGTCGCGACTTCATCCGCATGAAATGTAGCAGAAATATGATGTTCGTTGTAAACATGTGCATATGGTGTGCGTTGTACTGGACTCCAAGAATAAATATAATTGAAATTCATATATCTGTATCTATGTATGTAATTTTAATTATATTGACTTTTCGATCATTTCGTTTTATTTACCGCGCTTTCGTCTACGTAACTCAGTAACCATAGTAACATAAAAATATTGTGCCGAGTTCAATGAGCACCATTTCAAATGTCGAATATTAAAAACTGCTTAGACATATATAAAGTTTCATATCTTGATTTATATTTACGCAAGATTTCAAGACTCAGTTCATTCATTGTTTACAATTCAACATCATAATTATTAATAGTCATTTTGAAGATAGAAGGGGTTTTTCTAATATCAAACCATAAACGTATTACTTATTGACAATATGGGCATATTATTTCATTATAATAACATCTTTAAGTCATTGTTTCATTAACTCCTTATACAGTGTAAGTGAGTACTGAGGTAGTTATATGGTGGGTTAAGGTTCCAAGTATGTTGCTGATAATAAACCTCATTTGACTCAGTGTTAGTATTTATATATCTAATGTACCTACATGTCACATGTTACTGTGAGTGGCGTGAGTATTGTACTTACAATTGTGTCTAATGAGCATTTATATAATTGTACATAGTCTCACAATTTTATATTTATTAATAAAATTTCAAAAAACGTGTGTGGAGCAGCGGGTACAGCTAGTTTAGAATTAATATTGTTGTAATAAATCTGAACAAACCAGTGCGATAAGGGTCGAATGAGCGCGTGCATATGTTTATATAGGATTTCAACCTATTTGCACAAGATTTTTTAAATATATATTCCATAACATAATTTAATAAGCATTATTTATTTTTAAACTAGCAGGCACAGCGGATGTTATTCCGCCCTGATAATAAAAAAAACCTTGACAAATTATATACCTAAACCTTCCTCATGAATCACTGTATCTACTGGGTGAAAACCGCATGAAAATCCGTTCAGGAGTCTTGAGTTTATCGTGAACAGACAGACAGACGCGGCAGAGGACTTTGTTCTATACTATCTAATAATTATTTTAGTTTCTTTGTCGAATAAGTACATTCTGTGGATATAAATAGCTTTGTAGTTAATTAATATCCAACGTTATATATTTTTTTTTACATTTTATAATATATATTTATAACATTTTACGACAATAGTATTACTAATTGCTTGTTTTCATTTTGTATCTGTACTAATCAGAGCGGTAAATAAAGGTAGGTATTTATTACGACTGCCAGAGTTTTTCGTATTAATAATTATCTTTACCAGTATAAACAACATACAGTTATTTCCCTGTACACGTCTGCGGTATTTCCCTGCACCCTATTATAGTTTAATGCATCATCCGATATATTATACGATTTGAAAATAATATTTTATATAGTAACCGATTATTTTAGAATGAAAAAAACAAACGCTATTAACCATAGATATAAAATTGTGAACAATTCTTGCAACATTATAAATCTCTACCGACACCTAACATTGTTGAATGATTCTACTTGGTATATACATATTAGATGTAGTACCTAATTTATGTAGAATCTCCTTCGTGTTTCGCCTCTGTCAGCCGCAAGGCTTCGCTCAAGTGATTAGTGCCAGTGTTTAGTGCAGTTAACTGCTTCGGACACATTCTGTACTGTACCCGGATACCAACGTAACATAATATAATTGTTTCGGATTGCAGATTTAGCTTCCCTTTTCTATAGTAATTTCGTAAAATATAATTTTTCTCAATCTAATATTATTTTCTCTTTCAGACTAGATTATCATAAATTAAGTTTTTTTTTATATCATAGGAGGCAAACGAACTGGTGGGGGTCACCTGAAGGTAAGTGGTCACCGCCGTCCATAGACAATAGCAACACCAGGGGAGTCGCAAGTCCGTTGCCAGCCTGAGTTTGAGGGTGGAAAAGGAGCGGGGAGGGGAGAGGAGAAAAGGGGAGGTGGGCCTCTGATGCTCTCACTGACCGAACGAAACGCAACAATGCCAGCACAGCTACTTCACGTCGCTGTTTCTGTGAGAGGGTGGTACTAACCCGAGCGAGCAGACCCACTCATGCTGAATCCAGTAATAGCTTCAGCGTGGCTCTACCACCTACAAAATTAAATTTGAATTTGTGTTTGAATATTATAATCATAATTGAATAAAAGTAAAAAATAATGAATTAAATATATAAATTAAACTAATAAAAAAGTTGCAGTTCCTGTTCTTTCAAAAAAGGCCTACCTCCTAATCTCATAATATAGTTGTATTTCAATTAAAGAATTAATAAACAATTAACAATCAATTAATTTACTTATAAGGGCTAAGAAGTAACGATAAAAATAAAATTGAATTGAAGTAAAAATATTATTTAATAAAATAAATTAAAAAAATAACTTTCTATTAGAAGTTTGAAATCAGAATAATAACAGAACTTATATGAATGAATCATTAAATATACAATTTTAAAAAGGTGAATATAGAAATAAGACACTGATTAAAAAATATCTTGTAGACTAATAATAAAAACTAAACAAAATTACGTTTTACCTTAAATTAGCTAAATAGTAACTATAAAATACACGAGCCGATAAATATTATAAAATGAATCTGTGTTGTCTGTTTTGAAAACACCGTACAGTAAAACGATAGTGATTACCTAAATATGATTTTTAATAGCTGAATTAACAAATAAACATGTTTACAAATTTGTCGTCGTGTGTGTTCACGCAATTACACTTTACATAATGACAATTAACCAAAAGCTTAGTATATCATCTTCGTGGGCACCTTCTCTTTACATAAATATGTTTGTAGACAAAAATTCAAATAACACAAGAGTAGAATCTAACATAATTTTATTACTCACACCTACTATAGACATCAATAATATAATATATAGTATATTATTCTAAGTAGCGGTCGTTCAGCATATAGGCTTATTTGAGATAATATATTACCGTACAAGTTACTTTATTATTCAAGATGTTCCCGAACCCTCACTGTTTTGACTATTTAATACACATATATTGCAAAATAAATAACATTTATCTACTTTTATATTACTAACTGATATAATAGATCCCAGAGAAATTTCTTTAATAATATATTACTTGTAGATTAGAATTAAATAAGTGAACATAACTTAGCAAATATTACATGTCACTATTCATCACACTTCACGATTACTAATCTAAAAGAGTGTATATTTTTTTAAAAATATGTCGAGGTAGTCATTAGGACTGCCGACAGAAGTGAAAACTCAAAACAATGGTATAACTGTGTTCTTTTTTCAATTTTTAAATAGATTATAGTCTGAATAGAATAGAGCACATTTTATTAATTAATCATACAGATGGTAGGTACTACAAGCACAATATAAAATACCAATATTACATGTACGCAGGACGTTATACTACGCGTAGCTAGTCTGGCGCAAGCGCAATACGTCACGAGCATATCAACGTCATCGGTGACGATCGATGAATGTAGTCACTAGATTTTACCCACCCAAAAATTCAAACACGCATATGATACAATCGAGATTATAGAATAACTGGTATAAGTAATACATCACGAGTATATCTCGGTCATCGGTGACGCGAACCCATAAGTTTTTCCTCTACTAAAAAAAAATATTATTATAATTTTTTTAATCGCTCAACGCGATTTAAGAAGTTTTCACTTCAAAAACCTCAATAATATTAAAACTTAGAAAAATAATTATAGTTTACACAATTGGGTATGTCATGTTTTGCCTATCACTCTTGGCTATAAATATGCAATTAGGTATATTTATAATTCGTATTTGATTTTGGACAATATCATTAACCAACCAAATTTCAATATCACTTATCATTAATTACTCATGGTAAACCGTCGTACATAACTATCAAATCGCAACTTCACAACAGTATCACACTATTATAACTGGTATCTACCATTATTTTACATTGTTTGAACCACAGTATTGTGTAAATACTAAATAATGAGAAAATTTGTGAAAGAAAGGAGTAAAATAAAAAAGATACCAGTAACTTTCATCACCAATATATCCCAAGAACAACTATTTATCTAATGTTACGAGAATCCAAAAAGGTTTATTAAATACAACAGATAAGTATATAAAATAAATATTAACAAAAACAACAAAAACTAAAAACAAAAATAAATGTCATCTCCTTTGATTCATTCACTATTAAAGAAATAAATGACAACTTTAAGTAATAAATTTTCGATATTCTCACTTATAATAGTAGCTGTTGTTTTCAGAGGTGTATTGTGAAAGTTGCGCTTTCACGGCGCAATGAACAATGAAGGCGGTAATAACTCCCTCCTCAGCGCGTACAAGACGAAACAAGTCCATGGACTCCTCAGGAATGGAGTCCATTGATGCCCAGAGAAGTGTGTAGTTTTGGAAAGTTTTTAAAAGGAAACTTTGCTATTTTATATAAGTACTCACCGGTTGTATTTAATATTTTCTAAATTAAGTTCATAATTATTAATTACTACCAGTGTTTAAAAAAATTGAATAATCTATTGTTTATTGTACATTCTGCGTATGACAATAAATAAATTACTTAAATTAGTAGCTGTTCTTCGATGTACCTCAATGGTACTAAAATGTACATTCTGGTTAAACAAATCCCCTAATTCTTCTTATTTTATTCTCTATAGTTATAATATACAGTAGTGAAGTTTATGAAAAACGATATATGAATTTTTTTACTGATAGCAACAGAATGAAAAGTATGATAAGATAACTTACATAAGATTACATTTCACGTGGGGCATTTCCTGTGAAGCGGACAACGAAAAAAATGTGAGATTCTGAAGTTACTTCATATCCAGCCTAATTATAATTCTAGTAGATATGAGTATGAATACCCAATTTTCTATGATATTTATTTGTCAAGTTATACTCTTTTAAATCCTAGTAGTATATAAAATTCGGAATTTTTGAGAAGCAGTTTTTCTAAGTGAACGACTTTAAATTAATATATCGAGCATAGCGATTTATATAGAAAATCTTATCGCTCTTTAGGTGTGTTTATGATTAAATCTAATGAGGAACTATTATCCCCAGTATTCATACAACAAGGAAAAACATTGAATAGTAGGTACTAAGAGAAATAATCGAAAAAAAAAACGTATCAACCTCCTCAAAAGTCATAAACACATTTATCTATTGATATATAATCACCTAACAATTGTTAACCACTTCATCCGTGTTAAATCCTGTCGTAACTTATATTAAAAATGTGGAATTCATGTTTGTTTTGTTTGTTACGCTTTCTTTACGCCTTAAGTGCTTAACCGTTTATCATGAAATTTTGTATACGTATTGTTAGGGGTACATAGGTACCTTTCATCGAGAAAAAAGAACAGGGTGTGCCGTAAAGACACGCGATAGAAGTGAAACTTTTGTATTACAGAGAAAAATATTAATAAAAAAAAAGTCACGCGGTATTCCCAGGCAGTCACCCGTCCAAGTATTGACTAAGCCCGACGTTACTTAACTCCATCTGACACAGTGTTTCCCCACGACTTTTTTTCTTTCGGCTCACAAAATGGTACCGATCAGAATTTCAAAGCCCTCCAATAACAAGTTTCACTTTAAAAAATGTTTTTTTTTCTGGACTATGCTATTGGCCTAGAAAGGCCTTAACAGCTTCATAGGACTACCCAACTACTCAAAAAAGATTCATGATAGGTAAAATCTGCATAAACGTGAACGAAACAAATTAAAAAAAAAATTCTCTATATTATACAGATAAACACACAGGGGTCTGTTGTTTATCTATTCCTTGTTTGTTGCATAGTGTTATAAATGTTGATAAAATATAACCTAAATCTAGATTCCTACATAATTGTTGTTTTGTGTAAATCACTATCGTGTGACATTTAGATTAATCTGATTACAGTACATTTAAAATATTCCATTGATTTAGTTTTGCAACATAATTAAGGTAAATAAATATCTTATCGCTAATTTATTTGAATAATTAATTACACACGCATTCAGATATTTCATTGACACTTTTTAATCTTATACACTTCATGAATTTTCACGTAACTGCGTAGAATGTGTGTGTTATATATTTCTTCCAGTTCCAGCCTCCACAAGGTGTGGAGGCTAGACGACTTGATGGATTTTAATATTTAGAGTGTCTTTCGATTCGTCTCAATGGAGTAACTAAGTATGATGTCTTTGAATAAAACAAAGTGGATTGACACAACCTACGTACCCGATACTCAGATGAACAAATCGCTAATTAACATTACTAAAGGTTGGGTGTTAGGTTTTTTATTTTTTATTTATTTTTAATCCAATTATTAATTACTAGCGGGCCCGATGGACGCTGTCCCGCTCTGATGATAAAAAACCTTGTCAAATTATACCCAAACCTTCCTCATAAATCACTGTATCTACTGGTGAAAACTGCATGAAAATCCGTTCAGTAGTTTATGAGATTATCGTGAACAGACAGACAAACGTGGCAGATGATTTTGTTTTATACTATGTAATGATAAATTGAATAACACTATGGAAAAATAATATTGCAATAATGATGGCTTAGTTTGACGTAGGTTCGAATCCTAGCAATTGAGTCCAAACTTTCGGTGAAAAAAAAAACATTAAAATGGAACCATAGCATGGTGGTAGGATTTTTTCTAAGTGCACTTTCGTGTTAAAAAATAAAAAATATGTCGCCAAGTGCTCGTTGGTGAGTTCCAGCAGCTGCACTTAAGAGCTAGCCCCTGTAAATTTAGTATGTTTACCATCTTACATTGTTATTTAATATCAGATGAGATTATGCTGAAACGCTAAATCGTATAAAATACAAAAGTATATAAGAGCCACAAAATTTCTATATTATATCTTTTCTATATTTTCGAAGTAAGATTTTGCACATTTCGAAGTCGTACGGGTTGTGTAATAGAATATGAAGCGTTCTTGTAAAACTTCGTAAAGTGGTAGTAATATCGCACTGTGAAGACGTTAGATGTTATTGGGTTATGAAACTATAAGAATTCCCGGAGCGGAGTGCACTCGGAATAGTTCGATGTAAGTTGTGTACGATCCGCAAATATGAACTGGGTACCGTTACTACCTTTAGTGAGAAGTTCTTCGGTTATCCAACTTCCGACCTCAAATCTGTTGGGTATGTTTTATAAGATATCTTTTCAAGTATCTATATACGTAATAGTTTTCTATGTTACAGGCCGACATAATGACAGTAATTATCAATAGATTTTAATTTGATTGCTTCTATCTTTAGATCGTTTTATTTTATCTATATCATATGAACTGTCGTCAATTTCTAGCATTATCATAATAAATATATTTGTATAACTTCCAACAATAAAAAAGAATGTAATAGTATATTTCTCCGTTATTTATGTTTTTTCGTGTTTGTAGTTATTCACTTTCACCTATAAATATTATTAATTTGTGTTATTATTATTGTTAACATTTAGGTCGAGATTTGACTGTTAATCAATTATAAATAAACTAGCGGGCCCGGCGGACGATGTTCCGCCCTGATAATAAAAAAATCCTTGACAAATTATATACTAAAACGTTCCTCGTGAATCACTTTATCCACTGGTGAAAACCGCATAAAGATTCGTAGTTTTCGAGTTTATCGCGAACAGACAGACAGACAGACGCGGTAGGGGACTTTGTTTTATACTATGTAATGATGATGAAGATGCGTGAATAATAATACAATTCTTAACTAAACAGTTATTATTTGTGTTTATGTGAAATTTGTATGTTTTTCTTATTTTATGCATTTGTTAATTTATTTATTAAGTTTGATTATTATCAGAGCGATAATTGTATTAGGTATATATTTAATTCTATTACAAAATTATTTTTGTTAAAAAGAAAAGGTTAGCCGTCACGGGACGCTCGGTAGATGAAAAACATTTACGTAAATATTGGAATTTATACTTTGTTATAATTAATAAAAACCAATGAAGAAGATATGGCTTAAAAATAATAATATTATAAGAAAGGTACAAAGCGTGCATACAATTGGCAAACGTGTCTAGTATATTATACTAAAATAGAAACAGTACGCAGCTCACACAGAAAAGCGTCATGCCATTTGTCGTGACGGCATATGGTTTGATTTTTCTGCCAAGGCGCCAATCAATATGTATTTCATATCAAAAATAATCCTCAGTAATATTGGTGATCCATCGTAATTAATAGTATAAATGTGAATGTGAGTTTGTTTGTTTATTGTTGTATATAGTTTATTGTTGTAGCGAAACCGCGGGCAAAATCTAGTATCTGCATGATTCTAATAAAGTGTTTCTGTACTTTATTCTCCAGAGAATATTAAAAGTATTAGTAAAATGTCTGTTCACACATAAAGATTATTTAAATTATAATAAAATATAGTAAGACATACCAAAACTAATATTACTCATTATTTACAATCACAAGGGTATACGGCTATCTAATACGACAATACGTCGGTGTTTACGGTTCAATCCTGATCCATGAGATTAACACAGTCTATTAATTCAGAACGAGCCTCAGATGGTATGTAAAGGCCATCTATTATCCGGCAAAGCCCAGACTAATTCTATAATAATGCAACGCATTGGACGATAATGTACCGAGAATTACTCGTCATTATAGACAAGCCAATATCATTTTACGATTAGTACGGTTTATCATCATTAGAGAATATGATGAGATTGAAATATATGAGAAGTGTTCTTAAAAATTATTAATTCATTTCAGTTAGCGAGAACATACATCCAAGGACATTTATATATAAGCATATACTAAAAGGTTTATAAAATAAACATACATTCAGGCGTAGAAAGTGTTGAGCTGTTGAAAAACTGTCTTACAGGATTAACTATTAAATGAAACATCCCGTTAGTGTTATTAATTCTGGTTTATAACACGTGCTATGTGTTGGTAGGTGGTAGAGTCACGCTGAAGCTATTAGTGGTTCCAGCATGAATGGGTCGGCTCGCCCGGGGTACTACCGCCCGACCCACAGAAAACCGACGTGAAGTAACACTGCTTGCATTGTTGCATTTCGTTCGGATAGTGAGAGCTCCGGACGCCCACCTCCCCTTCCCCTCTCCCCTCTCTTCCTCTATCTAAAATTACTCTACAGACCTTAGAAGCGGAGTAATTACCATATAATTTCTAGGTCAAAAATAGAAAGCGAGTCCGACAGGTGACATACGAGACGGTACGAGGGTGTGAAATATTAAACATAAGTGAAAGTTGGAGCACAGCAAGTAATGAAAACGTAATTAGTAAAGTCAATTTTAATGTACTAATGGTTTATTCGGACACCACATCGATCGACTTAGGTTCGGTGAAGTAACTGAACCGGAGTTTTCGGTGAATGAAAAACATCATTAGGAAATCACAGCACGGTGGTCTTTTTCTAAGACCGTGAGGCTGCTACTACCCTCAAGTTCTGACACAAAATAAAAGAGAGAGACCGCGACCTAATCGGGCACAATTACCATGCATTACAACCTTGATTACTAAGTACTAGTATATCTTTAAGTTTAGCTGAATTTAGTAAAAGACCGACATGACTTAAAGATTCAAATATTAGAAACAGTAACAAATTGGTTATCCCATGATACAGGCTCAGTAAGATCAGTAATAGTTTTTTTAAGTAGCAGTGTTCGGTTTTACAACAAAATCTCAAGTCAAATTACCGATTTGCCGGATAGTGAGTTCAAGCATCATGTCAAAAGGCTATATTATAGGGTGGATCAATATGTCGGCGATAGTAATGTCTGGAAATAACACCTCTTTGTGCATTCTCTAAAAACGTATTATTAACTATAATGTTTTTTTAATAGAAATGAACCAGATCGAGTTTTTTACCAATTCTTCTCATTGACTGGCCTGTTTTCCGAACTGGTGGTAGTTTTGACATTCATAAGCGCCTTCTCAGGGTCTAAATTAGGTAAGGTATGATTTTAAATAATCTATTTACATTAAAAACGATAAACGGAAATTTTTGGAGATGTCTCTTTTTAGCAGAACAGGAGATATCCTTTGAGTACGATGAATATTGCTA
Organism: Antheraea yamamai; assembly: GCA_036509395.1. NCBI lineage: Eukaryota > Metazoa > Arthropoda > Insecta > Lepidoptera > Saturniidae > Antheraea > Antheraea yamamai. The sequence continues at coordinate 10,594,430 of AP028428.1, read as the reverse complement.
TATAAATCACAAAAATTAACTGCAGTCGCAGGAATAATAATAAAGATGTAAAAAAGAAATATAATAACATAAAATCTATGAAAACAAAGATTTTTATAAAGTAACTAAAAGAAAAAAACTGCTTACGTTTCTCTGCAATGCAGCTAACGTAAAATAGACCGTTTGGATACTTTCTTATGACTGAACACATTTTTCTGATTTATATCAAGACCAAGAGAGCTCGCATTTTCATCTATTCTATACTAAATACTTGCTGACGTCGTTCATACTTGTCTGGAAATATAATTTCATTTCCTTTTTATAAATATTTTAAATAAAGAAATCGGTGTTTGTTTTTATTAAACACTGGCGCTAATTATGTGTATGACACTTGTATATACTTTTTAATATTTATATCTTAGTTTAGTCATCTTAGGATGTTAATTTATTTCAAAACCATAACATGTGATCTTAAATTATGTTGAAGAAGTAACTACCTATTAAATACGTTTAGAATGGCGCAATATTAAAAACTGTGTCGTTAATTGATATTGTTAAGCGCCGGTGTTAATTTCCTAAACAAATAATTAAAAATAAGAAAATCGTATATTCAGTTTTTAAATTTAATGTATGTACTTTACATTAATTAACTTAGGGATAATAATTTATTTTAAAATCTCAGTAGATGATTATAAATCAATATTAAGAACAACCCATTGATAATATGCCAATACAGTGATCCATTAAAGTGCCAAAATAGCTCAATAGTGAATTGCTCGCTTAAGTTAGTCGGAATTTGGAATAAAAATGCAATATAGTATCTACTTAACTATGTGATGTGCATATTAACGGCTTTCAAGTTGTATTGGTAATATGTATGTATGTATATTCATTGTAATGCTTCTTCTCCTCTTCGTGTATTACAGCTTTGTTAAACTTTGGATTATCTTATCATTAAACACAAAATATGAAACGCTTGTTACTTACTTTATGATTACAATTCTTCTGTGAACTAGCTGAAATATAAGGCAATAGTCAATGACAGAATAAATAACAAACGTTACATACTTGAGTCAGTTTTGATGTATGTTGTCTAAAGGTCATTATAGGGTGAACCAGTATGTGCACGATTGTGATGTCCGGACATGTGTAACACCTCTCTCTGTATTTTTATAAAAGTATGTATAATGAAAAGATAAACCAGATCGAGTTTCTTCTCGATGACTGGATTGTTTTTCGAACCGGTGGTTAGTTTTGACCTTCACGAGTGCCTTCTGAATAAAGTATGTTTGGTTTTGCTCCAGTTGAAAGTTTAGACACACAGATGTGTTCGGCCAGAGAACCAGTTCCTCTAACCTTATCACGTTACCACTTTAAGATCACGTGAAATTGTTGTAAAACGCTAATATGTTTAAAGATTAAAAGAAAAACTGTCAAATATACTAAACAGAGACATTTATTATATTGTTGAAATAAAAAGTAGAAGTTTCAGTAAGTCTCCCGGCTCGCATCAGTATTCCGCACGCCATTCGTCGAGAGGAAACAAATTCCCAAAATTGAATTTTAGGAAACGAGTTGAATACGACCCAGGCTGCACAAACTCGTAAAAGAAACGAGATTTTTATCATTTTGACAACAACTTTGTTGTTCTATTTATTTTTTGACACGTGTAAGTTACACTTCGCATTCACCGTATCTCTATTTCGCTGTTTCGAGTTAATGTAATTCTTCAATACATTTATTACAACGAAGCACTATAAGTCCGGACGTTTCCTATTCTCGTGTGTAAGTAGATCGCGATACATGACCATGAACGACGACCTTTTTACAACGGTCAGTTTTCGCCTTAACGTACGACGGACTAAGTGCTGACGATTTTTTTTTTTTGTTAGTGTTTGGTGACGCCGCGGCGATGTCGACGTCACCGTGGGGGGCATGTGCGGGGGGTATCTATGCTAATTTAAGTGGACTGTAATGCGGGGGTGCATATTTATATTCAACTATTCATCAGCACAGGGGAGACAAGGAAGGAAGGAAACTTGCACAACCCGCGGCGCTGCAGTTCCACGTGGCTAGCCGGCAGGTGATTCTCGTTCTCCCCTGTCTTCTCCCACCCCTATATTTATTTTATTCCCGATTACTCGTTATTTCTCACTCCCATCGAACCATGTTAGCTGCGGCGCGGCAACACACAGAATGTAGCAGCAGAATGACTGGCGGAGGCCGCGCGTCCGCCGCGCGGCGCGGCAACAACATTAATCTCCCTTCTCCCTCCTTATAAGCATCCAAAAGGGGAGGGGGCGGGGGGGATCTGATCCTAAGCCTCAGGCGCCAATCAAATACAACCCAGTTTTTTTTACAAAACTTACGTTCCATACCTTACATGCCTTTTGAAGTTAACTGGTCAAATTATAGGTTAATTTTATAATAATATAATATGTAAAATCATAAATAATTAATTGGTAAATAATATATCTTTAATAAATTTATGAAATCACTGAAATTATTACTATTCTCTTTGGTTTTATTGAATGTCAGAATGGATTATGGTCGAATTTCGACCACTAGACGACCATTAGTAAAATATAAAATAGAAATAATTGATTTTAAAATTCAAAAAAGAACATAGTTTTGTAGGTGGTGGAGCCACGCTGAAGCTATTACTGGTTTCAGCATGAATAAGTAGGCTCGCCCGGGGTACTACCACCCGACCCACAGAAACACCGACGTGAAGTAACATTGCTTGCACTGTTGCCTTTCGTTCGGTCAGTGAGAGCGCCGGAGGACCATCGCCAACCGCCCCACTTCCCCCTCCTCCCCAGTTCCCCAACCCCTCTCCCCCAAACACAGGTTGGCAACGCATTGACGACTCCCCCGGTGTTGCTAAGAAGTCGCGAGTATTAGCTAGTACTACATATAGTCATGTAAACTATAAACATATCATCATTAGCCTTATCCCACCTAAGTAGGGTCGGCACAACATGTTTTCTTTTTCCACTTTCTCCTGCCAAATATCATCTCAGTATTCACACCTTTTACGCACATATCATTTTTCACACAATCCATCCATACCTTTTTCGGTTTCCCTCTACTCATCCGTCTACTACTCCGTCCATCATTATACTCAACCCTTTTCTAGTTACATGGTTTTCATCTCTTCCCATGACATGCCCAAACTGAAACTAAAACTATAAACATATCCTTTGCATAATAATATACAATAATAAATTAATAGTGATTATAATCTAAATTATTTCAGGGTAAAGGACCGGTCCCAAAGACTTTTGCTACGTGTATACATTTTAAATTCAAGTAAAGAATATAAGAAGATAAAAAATAAGAAAGATGTTATCCAAAGATATTAAAGTTGAATATTTATCAACTCTAGCATTCGAATGACCTTATTTAATCCTCTTTAGAAAAGAAAAAAATATTATATAAGATTTAAAGTCTTACAAGTTACGTCTTTGTAAAGTCGCTGTAAGCATTAAATTGTAGTCTTTGTGCAATTTAACAACTGCAGCCATATAAATAATTCTCAGTAAGTATTTCAATTTAAAGTTGTACATTGTTAGATAGCGTATTGGGCTTAATAATTTCTCGTTAATTTGTAAATCATGTTTTGTTTATCGTTAGATGAAAAACAGTAAGGTTTCTTATTATAGGAATTTGTAATTGTGTTCATTGAAATAAAGTCATAAAAAGCTATTTTCTTCGAATAACACTATTGTTCAGAATGAAACACATTTTTTATATAAGTTATTTTATTTGTGAAAACTCGAATTCATACGTACAATTTATCATTTACTAGCGGGACCGGCAGACGTTGTCCGGCCCTGACAAATAAAAAAGTTCTTATCCACTGGTGAAAACCGCATGAAAATCAGTTCAGTAGTTTTTGAATTTATCGCGAACAGACAGACAGACACGCAGACGCGGTAAGGGTCTTTGTTTTATACTATGTAATGATATATATTCAGCGACAGGCTCATAAAATTCAGCTTTTCAACTTTCTCCATTAAATGAAAAAAACAAATATGCTTTTAAAAAATTGGAAATCTACACAAGAACTACATCTAGATCTATATTATTTATTTTTTGACGTGAAACATCTATAACGGTGGGTCAGACCAACTCACAGCGTGGCGACGCGTCGCCACGGTATGCGTCGCCACGCTATATGATTTTGAATTTTTGTGTATAATGAATGTATAATAAACGTTTTTGGCATAAACCTTCATCATTTTCTTGAAATATTCTAATTATTATTTTTTGATCACGCCATATTTATTTCCTGTCATAAACTATCCTTTTATAGATATTACCTGTACAAAGTAATTTCTATGTTTAATAAATGCCAGGCGTATCACGACGGCCCATTTTTTTAAATATTTATATTATACTAGCGAGCCCGGCAGGCGTTATCCCGCCCTAATAATAAAAAAATAATATTGACAAATTATATATCTAAACATTCCGCGTGAATCGCTTTATCTATTTTTTTTTTTTTTTTTAAGTCCCCTTTTTCCCCCGGACATTATCCGAGACTTTATATATTTATGAATATTTCTTTCGAAACTTTTTTCTTTATTTTTTTTTTTTTTTGTTTTTGCAATTTCCGTTTTTCTTTTCTATTTATTTCTTTTCCTTGCTATTCCTGCCACGTGTTCCATAAACGTCAGCAGCGGCTCTCTAGTGTTTTCATCCTATCTATTGGTGAAAACCGCATGAAAACCTGTATAGAGTTTTTGAGTTTTTTGCGAACAAATAGACGTGGCAGAGGACTTTGTTTATATTTTATAAACACTAAAGTCATAGCTAGTCATGCATTTTTAGGTATACTCACCTAGACAATTTGTTACTCTGGAATAAACGACCGTGACAGGCACTAGAGACAACATTGCACCTCTGTTTATTTGAAACACGATTTATGATAACAAATAAGTATTACCAGTCTGATTTGTTACTCTGTGAGAACTAAAACACACCCGCTCATTTCACTTGTACCCTATGTACTAAAATATATTTTGAATTAGTATTTTCTTAGTGAATATGAATGATATGAGACAACATTTTTATTGATTTAATCATATTTACTATAGTAAATATTATATTACCAGCTGCCTACCCCGGCTTTGCACGGGTTTACTTACTAACGCAGAAACTGATACATCTTTCCTTTAGAAAAAGACCATGTAATAACTAAAATAACAACTGAACAAGTGAATGTCAATTTATCAATATTTTTGAAACTCTCTCTACAACAATCTCACTCACTTTTTTGTATGGAGATATTTTAACCCATTTTTTTTACTTTTCCCTATGATTTTCAATCATTTTAATTCATACAAACCTTGTCTTAACAATTGAAAACATAACAATAAAATAAGTGCAACCGTTTTGAAGAGATGAGCTTACATACATTCGGCGATTGATTTTTATTTTTATAGATGCACTAAAAGTGAGATGACATCATTGTAGATGGTAAACCCATCGTGTAGGTATACAAGCAGGCTATTATCAATTATGATAAGATTAGTTTGAATATCTTTTTTTAGAAAGTCTTATCTAATTTATGTTTATACTCGATGTGTCCGCGGTTCTGCACGTGTTGTTTTTATTATTTGTTGTTATTATAAACAATTAAATCAATGCAAAATCAATATCGTGTTAATGTTTTTCGTATAATGCTAGTCCCATACATGCGTGAAGAAGGTTCGACTATTACTCACGCTAAAATTAATGTCCAAAATCATTTCGATAAAGGCGCATATTAAACATTCTCATATCCTGTGTCATTCTAATAACTTAAAATTAGCTTCTGCTAAATTGCTTTGAACGGCGTCAGAACCTCGGACCCAGTATTCGTGCTGCATCTATCGTCACGCAGTCCGATAGTTTGTAACGCATAGCGATAATGTTTACCCATTTCTTTCGATATGAGGGTAGCATAAGAATAATAAATAAATGTTTAGGTACAGGGTGATTTTGCACAAACTAGCACCTCTATGCACGTTTGGGTAGGGATATCACGCTTTTCAATAGTTCATTCACAGTATAATGCACGACTTACCTCCGTTATCATGTTTTACCGCGCCACTCGAGTATATAACACGTTACGGTATTAACTTGACTCGAGCTCTGTAGCATGGGTTGCCTCATGACGTCATGCAGTAATCACCAGAAAGGCATGCATTGGTTGGTTCAAATAACCAATCACTGTGATTGGCGCAGCGAATGTGAGTGATCTGAACTTCGTGACAGTTAAACTGAGCGGAGTGATATTCGCTCATATAATCTGCACTGCCACTTAAGACACAGGATTACGTAGTTTAGGCAACAGTGGTCATTGCCATCGGAGAATTAATGACTTTTAATATGGAAATAAATATTTCTAGATTGTAACTGTGCGATTTTGTTTTTAGGGTTAGTGAATACATTATTATTATCTAAACAGAACTTTGTTCGACGTTCGTTTGAACAGTGTAGTAGTTTAAACGCTGCGGTTTCACCTAGTAGTGAGTTATAATAAAATGTACAGCATTAAATGTTGTTCATGAAAGAACACTTAGGTGTGCCAATTTTCACGATATTCAGTCAAACAATTGTAGAGTTTAACAGTCTCAGATATATCACTATTCATTTTGATGAAATAAACAACGCATACTTATTTATTACTTACAAACGAAATATATATTATGAATTGCTAAAAACTAAAATATTGTTTAAGAAATTAAATTTAAAAGGAACGTTACTTATAAGAATTATAATAAATTTATTTTAAAACCCTAATATTTTAGAGGGTTCTACGTTTAATAATATATGTCGAGGATGTCCGTTAACAACTATAAACGTTAACGTAAGTGTAAATAAAATGTATCACGTTTGTTTACTTTTCACATGCCGGTTAAAATAAATTAGACAAATGTTTATTAATAACAGGCAGGTGCATACAATTCCTGACGCTGAGACGAGACTCGTAATGCTTTGATTTATACCACTATTTTATAGCTAATACAACAAACATTCGACATGTGGTGGCACACGGTACATACGTTCACGAATTGATATTCAAGTGACAGCATATTACCGCGACGAAAATATAAAATTGACAAATATACGTGTGTGTTTCATACTGAACTGATATTGGTGTTCTGTTAGTTTCAGCAATACAATTTATAGTAATTGTTTTCTGCTCTACTTTATTTTCGCAATTATTTTGATGCTCTTAAGGTTATTAAATGAATATCTAAATTAACGCACGCGAATACGACTAATATTTGGAACTACCCTAAGATCTAATGATTATTTTAATTTTTGCAAAGACTTATTATACAAGTTTATTGATTATCAGACACAATCAAAGATTTTGGTTTTCTATACTGAGTTGTAGTTATATTATCGATACTATTAGGAGTGATACCGGTATGAAATAAAACAATACTATTTGTTTTTGAAGTTATACTTCTTTTGGGGCGTCAGAGAAAAATGATGAGAGTAAATTTTTACGATGCGCGCGCACACCGTCACGAAAAACCGACACCCTGAAGTTATTACGATGCGCGCGCACACCGTCACGTAAAACCGACACCCTGAAGTTAGCTATAGTCAACATTTTGTTTCTTTGTATTTGTTGTTAGTTAACGACAACTGTTTTCTATTGTTAGTGTCGTTTTTTCTACAAACGTAGAATAAGGCGAAAGATAAAATGTTTGAAAATATTTCTATCTTGTTACGCCAAAGAAGTATAACTTCTAACGCGTGTACATAAATACACACACACGTTTTTTTCTAAATTATCAAACGTACATATTGACATAGATACTAAACTACTAAAAAAATGTTGTCGTTATCTTAAAGTTTTAAATTCTCGCTAAGTAATCAAAACGATAAGAACAATTCATTCTAAGGGTGGGAAAATATATTAATTTTACCCGTCTGTTTACACGCTCTATTTATATTTACGTAATTGTTTGTCGGAAACATTCGTGCCTTCAAAAGCCCACTATGTGCCGAAAGCCAAATTTTAATTACTTCACACTAAATGATGAAAGTAATTAGCGAAATTACAACACGTAGGTGAGCTTACACCCTTAAAAGTTATAATAGAAAGGGCACTTCGTCATGTGAAGCTTTTAACAGGCTCCTTAATTTCTCTTTGTGCAGTAAATTAATACATTAAATATTTTACGTCAAAGTCTAATAAGAAATGTAAATGTATTAAGGCTCCATGCTATAGCGTCTTCGTTATTAATTAGATTATTTTTTATGTAATATCATCAAAATCGATAATTCTTTATTTAATTTAGACCCTGGAAAGACGCTCATGGTTATCAAGTTATTAAAATCATGCTGGTCTTTTGCTAAATCTAGATTACCTAAGTTTTTGCGATATATTATTTGAACAATGTTTACGTTTTCGCAGCGTTTGTATCATAATGCAAAGATATTGTGCTTTCTGTGCTTGGATCCACAAGGTGGCTCGTTTCTAAGATTCAATTTTAAAAATTTTGTTTCACTTGCATTCTGCAACCTGAATATCAATGAAACAGGCGTCATGAGTAAATTTTCCGAGTATTGTCTATTGTGAAAATTTTAGTATATATACAACTTTTATTAAACACTCGCTTCTGCCCGCGACTTCGTTCGCGTGGGATAGTTACTTTGGACTAACTAACATGCAGCGGACGCCCTCAAAAGGAAGAAAAAAAACGATTATTAAATATTACACATTGGTGCTCCGTTCCTATTGATTTTAGCGTGATGATATATAGCCTATAGCCTTCCTCGATAAATGAGCTATCTAACACTGAAAGATTTTTTCAAATGTGACCAGTAGTTCCTGTGATTACCCCCTACAACGTCACAAACCCACAAACTCACAAACTTTACCTCTTTATAATATTAGTATAGATAAAACATTTAAGAAATAAAGATCATAAATATACTATAATAAGTAATATTTTGAGGTAAATTGTTAAGCTCACTGTAATATATTTTTATAAATTCTTCTTTTCTTGAAATATATAGATAAGTTTTTATTGTTATTACATACTCATTTACTGAATACGTTTTTGTATGTGGTAGAGCCACGCTGAAGCTGTTACTGGTTTCAGCATGAATGGGTCGGCTCGCCCGGGGTACTACCACCCCACCCACAGAAACACCGACATGTAGTAACAGTACATTGTTGCGTTTCGTTCGGTTAATGAGAGCGCTAGAGGCCCATCTACCCTCTCCTCTCCCCCTATCTCTTCTCCTCCCTCTGCCCCCATACATAGGCTGGCAATACACTTGCGACTCCCCAGGTGTTGCTATGTCTAGTGTCTATGGGCGTCGGTGATCACTTAAAATTAGGTGAACCGCCTGTCCGTTTGCCTCCTATGGCATAAAAAAAGCGTATTATTCATGTTTCGAACTAGAAAGTTCTAGGATATTAGGAGATTAACACAAATACGTAACTTCTGATACTTACTATTTGAAATTTAAAAAGCTGATTCCCTTGGCAACGTGGATGATCATAAATGATTTTAGCGACTCGCACGCGAAAAAAATGCTCTTTCTTCTACTATACATATAATAAAAATGAAGTGTCTGTATGTAATATCAAAATATTATTTTTTAATGATTGGGTATGAAAATATACATGCAATTGATAACAAAAATGCAATTTTTAAAATTTTTGTGGTCTGTCTGTCTGTTTGTTCCAGGTAATCCAAAACGGCTGGACGATTTTAACGGAAATTTCACTGGCAGATAGCTGAACATATAGCGGGTTACTTAGGCTACTCTAAATTTGACTAGCTGTTAAACGCAGCTTCGCCCGCAATGCTATCTCCAAAATGTTTAGACCGATTTTCACGGGACTTTCACCGGCAGATAGCGGATATCATAACAAGTTATTTAATTTATTTTAATTTAGACTAGCTGTTAACCATAGCTTCGCCCGAAATGCTATCTCCAAAACAGTTCGACCTATTTTTACGGTACTTTCACTGGCAGATAGCGGTCATTATAAAAAGTAATTTAGTCTTTTTTAATTTAGACTAACTGTTAATCGTGGCTTCGTCCGCAGTGCTATCTCCATAACGGTTGGACCGATTTTCATGGAACTCGGCCATAATAATCGTGTGACTAATATCAAATCAAAAATGTTTTATTAAAGTCAAAACGTCCATTTGGTTAGTATAAACACAACATAAAAACTAGTTGTAGTTATACTTACTACTGTAAGTAGTATACTAACACATGCTAAGAATATGATTTAATTATTTTATAACGCCACAGTCGTATATAGGCATATTGGGGATGAATGGGTATGGGTTTGCATGGATGTATGTACCAAGTATGGGGCTGTCTCACCTGTCTGCTATAGCATTCGGGATGCTGTTAGTGCTGGCGCGTACCCTGCGAATGAATGAGGCACATCGCTTGCGCATGATGACGTTAAGACATCAATTCTCCCATCAGCACCCCGAATACATTGTTGTATTGTACGGGCAGAGCGTTGTATGCCCTCTACGTGTAATTGACCCGCAGACTGCATGTCTAAACGGCTGTACTTTAGTCGAGCATTTAGCAAATCTGTGCGCCAACATATTACAGTGGACCGCCAAAGCTCTGCACACACGCTCAATGTCCAGACTATCTTTCAAGACATGCCCATTGGCCCAGGTACTTGAAATTAGTAACTTGCTTTAAGGGACATCCGCACAAACTCAACTGTCTCAACAGCGCCTGCCTTAAAGACTAGTAACTCATTCTTCTTAACACTGTATCAGAGCTCATGGGCCTATGCGTATCATTCAGAAATTGTGAGCAGACTCATAATACCGTTGATCGAAGGGCTCATCAAGACCATATCAGCAGCATAACTTATATTGTTGACGCATACCCCGTCTACATAACAGCCCTGAAAAGTGTTGCAGACCGCTGCGATCAAACGGTTTATGTACAGACAAAAATACAATATAAATATCCATAAACTTCTTTGGGCGTATTTTAAAAATCACTAGTGAAACGCCATAATTTATGTAGTTCGGTAAAGTTGTTAAGACCTTGCTAGGTCAATAGCGTAGTCAGTTCGAGAAATAAAAGACAAATTTTACTAACCCTAATAAGCTGTGTAGACAAAATCTTTACGTTAAAGATTTTCGTGAACCGAATTTAATGTAATAATGCTTTTGTGTTGAGCTAATCTTCGCTTATGTTACATGTAAACATTGTAATATTGTATTCTGTGATACTCTCTATGACACGCAACTAATTTTAAAGATATATTTGCAATGTATAGACACGAGAGTTCTTACACATATCACCTTCACAGATGTGCACGCATACACGCTTACACATGCAAGTGGAAGGGTTTTATTTTTTCCCCTTATCAAACTGAAATAGTTTAGAAAATTATCCGATACGAAATATATACAAAAGTTGTTGAGGTAAATATGCTTGTTACACATATGTTTCAACAACTCATATATGTATGAATAGTTAGCTTAGCTTAGGCTAGCTCAGATAGGTCTTTTTTTTTTTTTTTCCCCCCCCCTCCCCCCCCCCCTTTTTTCCTTTTTCCCCCTTTTTTCTCCCCCCCTCTTTTCTTTCCCCTTTCCCCCCCCCCCCTTCCCCCCCCCCAGCCGGCCGGCTGTCTCTACCAAGACGAGGCCCGGCGGCGATTTCGCTACTGGGCCAACCGCTGGGGCGGCACGATGAAGTCTTTAGAGATCTCGTGCCGCCCCAACTATAGCGGCAGACGTACACCGTGGGGTTTTAGTCCGTGCGAGTCGGACATAACTCACCCTCTCCCCCGAGAGAGTGGTGTATACATAAGGGATTTCCCCAAGTTAAAAAAAAAAGCTCAGATAGGTCGCGAATTGCATGTATCAGATAACAGCACAAGCCGAGGTGTGCCGTGCACCCTTGAGCTAGATAAAAACGGCTGAGTGCCTTAAGCGCTCGCCTTGTAGTCCGGTGAAGCTGTTAAGACCTTGCTAGATCAATAGTGTAGTCAGTTCGAGAAAAAAAAGAGAGTTCAACAATTTTGGTATATTATAGATATTTAAGTTCCGAAATCTTGCGATAACACTCTGGTTTATACTGTACAATATAGAGTTACTAACTACTACTAACAATAGACGTGCTCGAAATAAATCAAGTACCAAATTTCAATTATCTGCGATAAAATTGATGTACTATTCTCGGCATCGTAAGTCTCGGCAGAGCAATTACGAATGACACACCTACTTTTATGGAATTTTTGCACATAATTACGTAAATGTATAATTTATTTTGTATTTCTTTTAGTAAATGAATATTACTGACTGTTCAAGAATAATAAATACAAGTTATAGGTGGTGGATTTGGTTGTCACAAAGGAAGACCGAAAATGGAACATGAATGTATGGCCTCATTTAAATTTTGATATAGGAATTGACATTACAAAAGGCGGCTTTATTAAACTCGAGAATGTATATTTGAACAAAATTATGTAAATATAGTTTTTTTTCTAAATAACACATACGTACTAAGAACTAACATGGTGTGTAGTTACCGACCGACTAACAGTTGCATTGCGTGCTCAAGATCAAGTATAGTCCTCGCCAATCTTTTGGACCAATCTGAAGGTAGTTGCTCAGAACACAAATTTAGGTATAAATGCGTATTACATTATATGCTTAACATCGAGACAACTTAAGAATAAATAAATATAATAATCAATGTTAGATTGCTACAATAATATTTTAACTCGGTTTTGTATTAAAATCCTGACGATATTATGAGCAAGCCACAACTTACGGCCATATTCAGAACGGCCAAAAGAATGATGAGAATTATAGAATGTCCAAAAAGCATTATAAAATGAGCGAAATCACATAATTTGTTTATTTTTTAATATTCAATTTTCATTGAGTGAATATATAGTTTAAGTATTAGAAAACGAAGTGTTCTTTACGAAACGGTAAAATTTCTTTAAAGTTGTATTACTAAAAAAACATGTAAAATTACGTGACTTTCTAATTTTACTATATTACGTTTTCAAAATTACAGCGGGAAGGGATAGATAGATTTAGTTATTTCTCAGTGCTTTATGCTTCTAAGGTTCAGATATTGTTTAGTCAGTGGAAAATAAATAAAAAACCAAATAACGTAAATTCGACAAAAAAATGTTATCAATTAATTCCACGTATCTGCCGAAATAGATATACGCACATACCGCCCGCGGAAATTGAAATGCGAACTATTGACAGGTATCGACAGCGCTGATATGCTTGGTAGTACACTAGTACCCAAAAGGAATAACAATGCAGATGACTATTTAATAAGAAATAAAATACGAACATCAATTGTCGGTTATATAATAGACTTTCTAGTTCATCCGCGTTAAGTGACAATATAAAATGTAATATTAATAAAATACAGCATAGCGCCGTACCGTACTGTTATACCCCTGATTCCCTCCTCCAGTAATGCTGACCAAGCCTGACTCCGTTCCTCCCTACTTCCAAGTCAGCTTTCCTGATCACTCATTACACACACCCAGTCAGTCAGTCTCCGTTTCTCATTCGCGCCGGTTGATTTATTTTTTCTATGATATTTTATTAAAGTCGTTTCAGTGCTTACTAAATTTTTAAAAAGCTATTTACCAGACCCAGTATAACAGTACGTGGTTGCGCCGCTTTATGTATGTTTGAAAATTCCCGCATTATGGTTTATAGTTTATAGTCAGTCCCAAATATACAATATCAATTTTTGAAGTTCTTTAGCTGCGTTGAACGATTTCTGTGGGAGAAAAACTTGCGGGTTTGCGTCACCGATATGTTAGTGAACCATCACCGATATGCTCAAGACGTATTACGCTTGTATCAGACTAGCGACGCGTAGTATAGCGGCTGTGTACGTGTAACTTTGATGTTTTGTATTATTTTATTTTATTATTTATTATATATATATATATACTAGCTGTCCCCCGCGGCTCCGCACGCGTTTTTTTTTAAATGTATTAAAGAAATGTAAAATTCTAAATAGGTGTGTACATTACAGAAATGCTTTTTCAAAAACATTTGTAACTACGACACTCACGCCATCTACTGTATTATGTTACGTGTACATTAGATATGTGAATACGAATAGTATATCGAATGGGATGGGATTTATCATCAGCAACATACCTGGAACTTTAACCTACTATATACCACCCTCGATGCTCACTAACACTATATAAGAAAGTAATGAAAATTTTAAACTATACATTATCGAACAATTTGTGTTAAATTATTTATTATACAGATATAACATGCCCATATTGTCAATATAATTGTGTTATTCTTATACGTTGCTATAATCACTGAGTTATGTATAGTAGTTCGGTGAAGCCGTAAATGCCGTAAAGCTAATAGCATAGTCAGTTCGAGAAAAAAAAACTGAGTTATGTAGGTGCAAACGCGGTAAATAAAACAAAATGGCCGCCAAATTGACCAAAATGATAATATAATTCAAATTACATACATTTATTCTTGGAGTCCAGTGCATTGCACGTCTCACGCGCTTGTTTACAGTAAACAAATTATTTTTGATCAATTTCACACGAACGAATGCATAGGTAACAGTTCATCGCTACATAGTGTAAAACAAAGTCCTCTGATCTGTCTGTTTATCTGTTCGCGATAAAGTCAAAAACTACTGAACGGATTTTCATGCTGTTTTCACCAGTAGGTAGAACGGTTCACGGGGAAGGTTTAGGTATAATTTGTCAAGATTTTCTTTTTATTATCAGGGCGGGACAACGTCTGCCGAGCCCACTACCTTAAAATAAATTAGCTCATTAGTTAGTTGTCTGCCAGTGAAAGTCCCGTGAAAATTAATTCAAGCATTTCGGATATTCCACTGCAGCTGAAAAAAACCTAAATTACTTTTTATGAGGTCTGCAATCTACCAGTGAATATCTCGGGAAAATCGGTCCAACCATTTTGGAAATAGCAATGCGGACGAAGCCGTGGACAAATAAAATAGAATATGTCAACCGCTATAATTTCGGCTATCTGGCAGTAAAAAGTAAAATTCCCGTTAAAATAGGTCTAGCCGTTTTGGAGATTACCCGGAACTAACAAACAAACAGACAAAATATAATAATCTAAAAATATAGGCAAAGCATAAAATTTTTTTTTGTCATTTGTAGCCATATCCAATCATAAAAAAGTTGTTATTTTAATTGTACATACACAAACTTTATTTTTATAATATGTAATAGAGAACAAATAAAAAAATGTAAATAAAAGTAGTATAAACTTTTTGAATAGGAAAACAAAATAAACTTTGAAAATGTTTGCGATAGAAACTTACCACGTTACCATGGCAACGTATCTAATACTAACGCTAACGAAATCTCTCAAAAGGAAAAAAGTGCCCGATTTTGAAACATTTTCCATTGGTGCTCTGCTTCTATTAGTCTTAGCGTGATGATATATTATAGCCTAAAGCCTTCCTCGATAAATGAGCTATCTAAAACTGACGGATTTCCTCAAATCGGACTGGTAGTTCCTGAGATCATAGCGTTCAACCAAACAAACAAACAAACTCTTCAGCTTTATATATTAGTATAGATAGATTATTGCTTTATTTTATATTATTATGCTTGTGAAGCCCATTATATATTTGAATAATTAATAAACTGTACAAAAATGTGTATAATTATTGCTCGCAGTGCCAATGGATGTGAAAACCAAACGAATGTTAATAAATTCAATTCGAAAATTAGGAAATTAAAAAAAATCTCATTTAAATTAAACATACCATAATTATAAATTCAAAAAAGAACACAGTTATTCCAGTATTTTGAGTTTTTACTTCTGTAGGCAGTCCTTATGATTGCCTCGATTTTTTTCTATATATAGACAAGTTGCGTACAGTCATTTTGGCAATTGCCCATCAATCTGATAAAAGGTACTGCGACGATCGCCGTAGGTTCAAATCCTTGCAACTTAGTCGGAATTCTCGGTGTAGGAAAACGTCGTGCTTATAGAGCTTTGGTAGGTCCACCTTGTTAGCTACAATCCTCAAGTTCAAAATCTATCGCCAGGCAACTGCTGGTGTTTTCTGGCAGATGCATTCGAAAGCGAGAGCCCTCTAGGTTTACCGTGTTTACCACCTTAGTCCGCATCGTCATTTAAAGATAGATGACATCGTGATCAAAAGGAAAAAGTACCTATAAGTTATTAAAAAAAAATGTAATATGAGTAGTCTTAATCTTTTTTTATAATTCAGTCATTACTTGTGATATTCGTACTACCTTAGAAAAAATTACTAGAAATCCGAATCTAGTATTTATAATTATTGTTATAGTCATAAACATAAATTTAATAATTTGGCATCTTGAATATTAAACAGAAATATTGTTAAATGTGAGTAAAGATACTAATACGTGTCTGTTAGCACCAATACATGCTCACAGTGTTAGCGGAAATTGAACGTGAACCATTGTCGGGTTTAGACATCGCTGACAAGCCGAGATAGACGTATACATTCGTCTGACGTATCTGTCCATCAGTGCGAAACAGAGGCAGTCCTCTCGCGCCTCTAACATCAAAGACCGGTTGACATGTTTCAATTAGTCCAGATAGCCTCTCCGTTCTTTATTACATTTTTTATTGTAACTATAGAGCTAAGTTAATTGAAACGTTAGCTCTACTTATATAATCATATTTACCATTTATTTTTATCGTTGACAGTATAATTAACATGCATTTGTATACCTATTTATTTATTCATTTTCCTTCTTAGCTTTAACTTTTTTATTTAGAAATATATATTTTTAAAACATATATGACTGGATACCGCCTGCGATTCCGGTCGCATGCATTACAATATCAATTTAAAAACGTTATAAGTAATATCTTATAGCACTTATAGATGATGTAACTAATGTTTTAAATTAAATAATTTTGAAAAACGAATCAGATTACATCAAAAACATAGACATCAATGTTACTGTATAGACAATATTTTAGATAACAATCAAAATGTTCTAGCTTGAAGCTTAGATAGATTGGCGATATTGCAAGTTAAAGTCGAAGCTGAAGTTACGCCACTTTGGCATCCTTAAGTTTGTTACCATACGACTGAGTGCCTTAGGCGCTCGCCTAAAAATTATCTAGTGCACCGGCCACTAATGACCACCGTGGCAGTCGAAGTGTAAAAATTGTTTTTATCCTTAACTAAACTGCTACTCGCGATTTCATTTTGTGAAAATGCCTTCAGTGTTTTCCAGGAATATATTTGACGTTACCGTGTTTCGATTTGGATGGATTCTATCTCTCTATAAATTTTCAAATTATAATGTTACCATTATCACCTTACTTCTATAATCTTTCTACCGATTTTTAAGTTACCTTTGTTTATATGGAATACATTCTCATGTGTATATGATCGCCCGTGTGCGTCATGGAGATCAATTTCTACGTCACACCAAAGTAAAGGCTTTGTATTCAAATATATATAAAGCCATTTCTGATGGCTTGATTAACGCTCTAATATTATGTACAAGCGTTTAGATTAAACATGCAATATTTTATTTGATTCTATATATTTTTTTCCCTTCATAGATATGTATATATGTATACATTCAAATCTGTTGAACTTATTTATTCACTAATAGGAGTCCAGAACAAGTTTGTTGAGCAAGTGGAAAACTCGGTCAAAAGTCACGTATCGAATAAGGAAAGATTCCCAAACTATCGCACAAACTTTCAATAATCTCAACTAAGTCCATTGTAACCAAAACTATTCTTGAGAAACGGAAAGGTAATCGTTGATGGAGTTTTATTTGTAGCTGCGTGAGATGGTTATTGTAATTTTATAAGAAATATATATTATTTATTTAATAAATTCATATAAATATCTAGTGGTCACGTTTCCCAAGTTCCCAGTAGTTAAAATCATAAATGTGAATTTGTTTGTCACGCTTTTACGCCTAAATTAATGAACCGATCATCATGATATTTTGGATACACTTTGTCAGTGGTATAGCAACTGATATAAGATACCTTCCACATAGAAAAATGTTTTGTTCCCAAGGGATAGATCAAGTTAATTTTAGCCCGAGTGAAGCCGAGAGCGAAATCTACTACTCATATATACTTTGTTATTTTACGGAGACTAATTGTTTGCTAGATAAATTTTGAGATGTTTTTGAGATCTTTTAACTGTAATTTTACCACGAGTAATTTGTCTTCAAAATTCTTTTACCTTTTTTTTTCGAAGTGACTACGCTATTGATCTAGTAAGGTCTTAACAGCATCACCGGACTACGAATTCTTTTACCGATTTTAAGTTACTCTTGCTTAACTATTGCGGCCATCTTGAAAATGTGCATATATGACGTTATGGTGCACAGACAATAACATAGGGTTTGGTACCTTTAATCCAGAAAATGTACTGTTTCCGCGAGGTCGGTCTAATCTAGAGGAACACGTGCGAAGCCGCGGAAAAAGGTTAGTTATAGGTAAAATATACAAATGTCCAATTATTATAACGATTGTGGGAAGCGCTTACAGTCCCATCGTATATGGTATATTTACTTTATTTGGAGTCATACAACGATAACTAAAACAAAATTATAAAACTAAAAGGTCCTATTGGACTTCGTAAGTATATATAACAATCATAAACATATAGTGGTACAACAAAATAATCCCAAGGAGGGTTGATGACAGGCTGGCAGACGATCGTAAAAATTAAGCCAAATCATACACCACAACATGACAAACGTGTTGTACTGACCCTACTTAGGTGGGATAAGGCTAAGAAGAAGACAACGATAACTTACTTTCCATAAATATTGTAGTGGAGGTTACTTTGTACTTCCGCTTAGAATGGATTGGTCGACCGATGGATAGGAGACGTGGTAGCGGCCAATCAATTCCAGACGGAAGTGCAAAGTAACGTCCACTATAATATTTAATAATGGCTTTCCGCAAAGTAACGCCTTTTGCAAACATAAAATGGCGTGAAGAAAAATATGGTGCAACCATAATGTGAAAGGTAGGATATTTTTGGTAGTCATCTATTTAAATTTGAAAATCAATTAACAAGCACCTATTCGATTCACACTGAGAGTCAGCCACCATTTTATATTACGTTCAGTGCTATCATTTTCCATCACATTTTCACTACAATATTATG
This sequence comes from Antheraea yamamai, assembly GCA_036509395.1. Lineage (NCBI taxonomy): Eukaryota > Metazoa > Arthropoda > Insecta > Lepidoptera > Saturniidae > Antheraea > Antheraea yamamai. The sequence goes on along the minus strand of AP028428.1, from coordinate 10,575,275 downwards.
TTTATAAAGACGTTATTTCGCGGAAAGTCATCCATGCATATTTTGTTTGATATTATTTCACTTCTTTGACGTAGAACTGTTTATCTGCTACCCACATAAATAAAGCTGAAATATCTGGTATTGGCCCGAGTTAATTTCCGAAACAGATGATCCGAATTCAATAAGGCTTTTACTGGCAGATTTAGGATTTTTCATGGTATTATTTAACGTACACACCATTATACCACAATATAGAATCAGAAGTAACGTAAAAGTGATAAAAATATTGTTTGGTTTATTTATTTATTTACAATTGTTGATAATGCAACAGTCAACAATCCGATGATTAACAATAAATAAGAAGGCGCATACTAGACTAAAAACCTACAACGCCTTATAACGATATAACTTACACTATTAATAGTATAAAAAAATGAATTATGTAACATTAAATATTGATAAACATCTGACAAAGAACAAAAATACAACGAGAATAAATTAAAAAGTGAAAACGAGTTCGTCTACAAAATCTAAAATTAACCAATGGAGAAGAAAACAAGATGGCAAATATAATTAAGAATATTGAAATATCTTTATTGAATGTTGTTTAATAGTCACAGTGTTTAGTAGCTGTGATAAAAAAAAGGCAACTCACTATAAATCAAGATAAAAAAAAGTAGTTCTCACGAAACGGTATGACATTATTTCCACGACAACGAAGTCGTAGGCACATGCTCTTTTTTATGCCAAAAGACAGCAAGCAGGCAAACGGCATACCTGAAGGTAAATGATTACATTCGCTTATGGATAACTGCAACACCAAAGGCATCAATGTAGTGTTGCTGACCTTGAACAACGCGTTTCATTCCTTTCTTGAAGAGCCCCACGTCATAGCCCCGGGGGAAAACGGTATCGTACGCCTAATAAATGTTGTAGAGAACCTCATACCTGGTATTAAAAAAGTATTTATATTGTAGCTTAACTTAAGGTGTTATTGACATATAACCTCCAGTATAAGACATCAACTAATCTTGTCAATTGTGACGCCACGAATAGTTTCTCACCTCATCGCTCAGGGAGAAAGCATTCATTTGTCGGAAGTTGGCTGGTGTGATCATTCTCGTTTTGTATTCGTATATAAATGTTTTACTGTGTAAATGTGAACACTTATTATCATTATCATTACATAGTATAAAACAATGTCCCCTACCGTGTCTGTCTGTCTGTCTGTTCGCGATAAATTCAAAAACTACCGAACGACTTTTCTTACGGTTTTCACCAGTGGGTAAAGTGATTCATGAGGAACACTTTGGTATATAATTTGTCAAGGGTTTTTTAATAAACAGGACAGAACAACGTCTGCCGGGCCCGCTAGTATGATATAGTTATGAGCAATCTACTATTTGCTTTGTTTATTTTTAAATCTTTGTACTTCACTTTATCAGGAAAATTAGTTATGTGCTACATAAAATGACATAGATAATAGTTTAACCCACTAAAAGCTTTACTTCATGTCACAGCATTCTAATCAAATCCTTGAAAAATTGTTAACAGGAAATTTAATGTTTCAAACAACCAAACTCACTAAATATGTCCAATCACTGCCAACGTTAGTGACTAATGGTCGGAACTAAACTATGTAACAGATGATGGGAATCTGGATAACGCATACTCAAGCTGCTTCTGTTGCATCACATTTGGGAATATCAATATGAATAACATCGTACTCATAATGCATACGTACATTTGTTTATTTTGAAGGTTTTAACAGTAAATGTGTTAAGAAGTACGGGGAGCATTCAGTAGAGGTTTTAACGGTAAGCGGATTTACTGGTCGCTTGTTGCCCCGAGATACCACAAGGGTCGCGAATTTCTTGATTTCTATATGTAACATGTGTTCGAGGTTCCGAATTTTTTTGTCGCTTGAGTTTTCCTCTATTTTTATGTTGATAACTAGCTGACCAGTGCAACTTCGTCTGCACCAAATTGGTTATTAACGGTTTCAATTGTATTTTATCATGCGAATAATCTTAAAAAACCTAAAACACGTTTGCAGCGACACCTACCGTTTCCAATGAAGATAAAAACTAATTTACATATATTGGCGACAAATGTCTTCCCAGTACCTCTTGGGTTGCTCATGCGCCACTCACCTTCGCGCCCGTTCTCTATTCGCGTAGAGCGTAATCCTTTTTCCGGGCTATAGTTTTCATTTCGCGTTTTCTTCTGACTAACTTTATCAATTAACGTACCGTGAAAGCTTAACTTTATCTAGACTAAATTTCCATTTAATTTAGTTGTTTGTTTTATAAGAATTGGCAAAGCATACATAAAATCTGCATCCAAATTTGAATCTTGTCAAATTTATTTTACTTTTGACATACAAACCATATTTTTGGTTGAGATGTTAAACTTATAAAAAATATTTAATGTGCCGGTTTGTACCTAGTTACAGTTTTATCATATGTATAGATATTAAATAAAGGCTATTATGATCTCAGTGAAAATCAGTGCTTTCTGTGACAGTTTAGCATATGATAAGCTGGACACCCATTCATAATGCCGGAGTATGCATTTTTTTGACAACTTTTGGATATGTTACATTGTATCTCGCGTTATGAATGAACGATTTCCATCTTTATATATTTGTGGATTTATTTCTTTTGTAACATCTAAATGGAGAAAAAATGTATTCACAAGAGAAGTTCCCCTTATCTATGTTAACTTTATGTAAAACTACAAATAATTGTATAATATAATGTTTTAATAGTGTTAATAACATCTAATAAATAAATTATAACGAATAAAAGCACTAGATATTTTTAGACTACGATCTATATTATATGAACTTATTGACAAACGTAAAAAACATTTCTAAAAGTCTTATAAATCTCGAGAGATTGGTTTATGTTTATTGGTTACCTCTGTATATAGGTACGAAAATGATATCGTTATATTATATAACTAGCTGTGCTCGCAGCTCCGCGCGCGTTTTTTTTAATCGTATTAAAGGATTATAAAATTGTGCGATTATATACAATTATAGAAATGTTCTTTAAAAGCAATTGTAAGTACGACACGTACGCTACTTACAGTAACACGTAACGTGTACATTAGATATATAAATACTAACAGCGTGTCAAATGAGGTTTGTCATCAGCAATATATTTGGATCCTTAACCCACAATAAAACTACCTCAGTGCTCACTTACACTGTATAAGGAACTAATGAAACAATAACTTAAAATATTATTATAAAGATTTACATTTACATTACATTTAATATACATTGTCATTATAATTAAGATTTTGTGACTATACCAAAAATAAACGCTTGTCTATTCCGCAAGAAATTGTATTATGGAACTCTTTACGTAATACGTTTATAATCTAAAATCTTATTAGGAAGACCTCTAATATCATTAAAGTTATTAATAATTATAATGTCGACTTGTAAACAATAAGCTGATAATTGTTTCTTTAATTAAAAATAAAGAATGAGTTGAAATCTTGCTAAATTTCATGCAGGCAAAGTCGGGGATAACAGCTAATCGAAAATAAAATAACTTCAATTACTTTTTATAAGGTTCGCTATCTACCAGTGAAAGTCCCGTGAAAATCGGTCTAAACATTTTGGTGATAGCACAGCGGGCGAAGCCACGGTTAATAGCTAGTCTAAATTAAAATAGACTAAATTACTTTTTATAATGTCCGCTATCTGCTGGTGAAAGTCCCGTAAAAATCGGTTGAACAGTTTCGGAGACATTACTGCGGGTGATGGCACGGTTAACAGCTAGTATAAACTAAAACTGCTTGAATTACTTTTTATAAGGTCAGCTATCCGCCCGTGGAAATCTCGTGATGATTGGTCGAATCGTTTTGGAGATAGCACTACGGGCGAAGCCACGGTTAACAGCTAGTATAAACTATAATTGCTTGTTTTACTTTTTATAGAGATAGATATCTGTCAATGAACGATTCGTGAAGATCGGTCTGTTTTGGAGATAGCACTGCGGACGAAGCCACGGTCAACAGCTAGTATAAACTAAAATTGCTTGAATTACTTTTTATAATGTCAGCTATCTGTCAGTGAAAGTTTCATGGAGATCGGTCTAACCGTTTTGAAGATAGTACTGCGAGCAAACCCGCGGTTAACAGCTAGTTTAATTTAAAGTAACCTAAGTAATCCGCTGTAATTTTAGCTATCTAACAGTGAAATTCCCGTCAAAATTGGTCCAGCGGTTTCGGAGATTACCCGGAACAAATAGACAGACAGATGGACCGACAAAAATTTTAAAAATTGCATTTTTGTTTTTAGAAGCGTGTATACTTTCATACCCAATCGGTATTTTTTTTTATTTTGATATTACATACAGACACTCCATTTTTATTATATGTATAGAAGATATAGATAAAGTTGAATTGTATACAATAAGCTGATAATTATTTCTCTTATTAAAAATAAAGAATGAGTTCAAATCTTGCTAAATTTCATACAGACAAAGTCGCGAATAACAGCTAGTCTAAAATAGGATAACCTCAATTACTTTTTATAAGGTTCGCTATCTAGCAGTGAAAGTTCCGTGAAAATCGGTTTAAGCGTTTTGGAAAAAGTACTATGGGCGAAGTCACGGTTAACAGCTAGTATAAACTAAAATTGCCTAAATTACTTTATGTAAAGTCAGCTATCTGCCAGTGAAAGTCTCGTGAAAACTGGTCTAACCGTTTTAGAGATAGCATTGCGGGAGAAGCCTTGGTTAACAGCTAATCTAAATTAAAATAAACTAAATTACTTTTTGTAAGGTCAGCTATCTGCCAGTGAAAGTCACATAAAAATCAGTCCAACCGTTTTGGAGATAGTATTGCAGACAAAGCCGCGATTAATAGCTAGTTTAATTTAGAGTAGCCTAAGTAACCCGCTGTAATTTCAGCTATCTGCAAGTAAAACTCCCGTCAAAATCGGTCTAGCCGTTTCGGAGATTACCCGGAACAAACAGACAGACAGACAGACAGACCGACAAAAATTTTAAAAATTGCACTTTTGTTATCGGTTGCGTGTATACTTTCGTATCAGTAAAAAAAAAATATTTTGATATTACATACAGACACTTCATTTTTATTATTATGTATAGATATGCGTTATTGTAAAGAAATAACTCAACACAAAAAATTATATAATCGATATTTAATACAATAAATATTGAATGGAACAATTTAAACAGCTGACAAGATTTGTAGGTAAACGAACCAATGCATGGGATAACCGTATGACAAAGCCACTGAGATAGGATTTTCAATTTCCTTTCTGACGACAAACAAATACTCGGCGTTGAGGGATTTCACGAACAATAATGATATCACGTATTAAGGAGTAAAATATTTTATAAGTTTTCTAATAATGTATTGTTTAATTATTAGACTACAATATTAAAGCTGCTTTAATCACAGCGCTTAAACATTTTATAACGTATAGTACTAAATTAACATATTTAAAATGTACTATATTATTATGAGCATTGTTATCATCAGCCTATAATATACCCAATGTAGGTCCATGCGTATCTTCCCGAAAAAAGGTATGGGCATAATCACTCACGCCGGCCCACGACGTATTGACGATTACAAACTCTGACAAATCCACAGTTCTATATTTTCCCACACACTTCAAGAACATTCCTCAGGATCAAGTTTCCTAATGATATTTTCTATCATCGTCAGCTGATTGTATTACCAAATGAATTCCGGAAAAATTCGTTGGTATATACAGGGTTTCGAACCTGCAAACATCCCATTGATATTCTACCGGTCAAACTACTCGATCACCAAGACTTATTAGCATATATTAACCTATTATTAAGTATCTTCTTATATATTATGTACCCCTGACAATATATATGTAAAATTTTATGATCAGTTGCGTTATAATAATGTGTGAAAGTGTCACAAACTAATTCACATTTATAATATTAGCTAGGAAGTTTGGATTAGGATGGCAAAAGTATTCGAGTAAAAAAACAACAAACGCTTTAATTAGTCTAATGATTGCTTATAAATAAATTACATTTCAAATGCAAATCCTTTTTAGGTGAAAACTAATACTTAAACACACATAATACCCGTTATGCTTAAATTAGTGAAATAGTAAAATAGTGTTATGCGAAATTAAGCAAGTTCATAATGAATATTTATCGTTTTAATACCTTCCAACAGGACTGGTCCGTGTGGAGTTAACAGGGAATAACAATCGGAGTTGCATAGAGGAAATTGCTACGTTAACTGGCCTTTTTTATTGCTACACTCCGCTTTTGTAATCGGGAAAAAGCAATGCCACTCGCATTATTACGGGTAAGATATTTTGCATGTTATTATACTTTGTATGTAGTAATTCATAAGATAGATCATATATGTATTGAACCGTATATTTACAAATAATATAGCTAACCGTTGTCTTTGTAATGTACGTCAATTACCTGTGTATAGCAATATATCTAATCAATAAATTTTCACAGTTTAGTTTAGAGGCTTCTAACAAATATTCGGGGTCAACACAAAACCAATAAATCGTCCCGTCGAACGATTGCTCTGTTTGAACTCTAGAATAAACTAGACGATAGTATGAAGCATAAGGAATGAAAGATTTTTTTACACAAATCATATAACCTGAATGTTATAACTGAAATATGAGATTAATTAGGCAGTTTAGTTTAATATACTCGTACACCCTTGTTGTGAAAAATATATTATTTATATTTAGTACGTTCGACAGAAATGAAATTCATCTATACATAATTTAATGCATGAGTACATCTCTTCTTATGCTATATAATTCACCTGATAATTTATTAATAATTTTATAATTGGTGACCCCAGAACACACTAACAATATTATAAATGCCAAAGTAACTGTGACTGGCAGTTTATTTGTTACCTTTTCAAGCCTGAACCTTTGTATTGCTTATAAGGAAACTGGGAATAGATGTAACCTGGAACCTAAAATATATAGTTTATTGTCATCGTGAATATACAATAAACATGCAGAAGTGATTTATAAGTGGCTAGTGGAATATTGAAATGTATATTAAAGTCTAATATGAACAAATAAATTAGCATTTAAGAACTTTTGCACTGTGTAGTAAAATTTCTTTAGTTCGATCCTTTATGTACAAAATAGTTTCCTTTTCATGTTTCATAGTAAATGATTACTTGAACTCCACCGTTCATTTAGTACCATATCACTTGTCTCCATATCACCATATCAATGACTAACAGGCTTTTAAACAACTACTACGAAAAACGGGATTCTAAACGAGGTACGAAGAATATATGCTAAAGATAAATAGAATAATTAATACCTCAAATGCTACAGAAAATTACGAGATAACAAATGGTGCTGATCAATAATAATTTGCTTTTTCGAGACTGAAATTGATTGCATTAAATTTATCTGTATGTTTAAAGCGATAATATAGCAATATATACTAGACTAAAGTAATTATTAATAATACAATAAACTATTAAATGATCAATCACACTTGGTATGTCCACGATGTATCAACGTCAAAGTACCTAAGCTGTATTTTCTCGCTAAGACATTGCAATACGTTTGTTTGTTCCGGACCGTATCTTCCTTTTTATAAGATGTCTTCAGGATTCAAGAGTTACGGTTCGGTACATCGTGTAAAGTTTAGAACTGTTTAAGAGTCTCCATTGGCTTTTTCAGCCAGCGGAATGAATAAAATGTTTGCTAAATTTATTGAAATAGCAATATTCTAAGTCGTATATTTTCATTGATGTCTTTCAGTGAGCGAATGTATGGGGCGTAAGAAGGGAATGAACTAAGAATTCTATGTATGTGTACATTGTATGTGTATATATTTTTGAAGTGAAAACCTCTTTAGGCGCGTTGAGCGGTATTTTCGGCAGGAGATAAATTTATGACTTCGCGTCATGACATGCTACGTAAACATGACCTGCCGTATTGCGCTTGTGCGACTTACGTCCGATTAGCGACGCATAGTATAGAAGCCTGTGGATATGTAATGTTGATATTTTGCAGCTCATTATATTTTTGCTTGATTAATAAACTTTATAAAAATGTGTATAAACCCTTATTGCTTTGTGTCCATTAGATATAGAAAACCACACTAAGGTTAAGTAATTTCAATAAAGAAATTCTCAATAATTTAAATATTGTCATTCTGGGCACAATTATAATTAAAATTAAAAATAAAAAAAATTTTTTTTTTTTTTTTTTTTTTTCTTTTTTCTTTTTCCTTATTACTTCTTCCTCTTTTTTTTTTTTTTTTTTTTTTTTTTTTTATTTTTATTTCACCTTTTAAATTAAGATATCGCCCAAAATAATACAAATACACAAACCCTTAAAATAACTTAATTTCAATTTCAACTTTCCGAACACATTTACAAATTATTTTTTATAAAATTTTAATTTTAAAATTAAAAAGATTTATTATTCTTCATTTTATTTCACCTATCACCCTTAAAAATATTATTTCTAATTTTTTTTTTTTAATATATTTTTTTTTTTTTTTTTTTTTTTTTTTCTCTATTTATTCTTCTACTTCTTTTTTTTTTTTTTTTTTTTTAAAAATTTTTATACATATATTTTTTAAAACAAAAATTTTTTTTCCCCTTTTTTTTTTTTTCTTTCCTCTCCCCCCCCTTTTCCCCCCGTAATATTTTTTTTTTGCTATCACTCTTCCCCACCGAAAACTCTCTTAAAAAAAAACAATTTTTTAATATTTTTTTTTTTTATTCCCCTCCTCTTTTCCTTTTCGTTTTCCCTTCCCCATAAATAAGCTATTTATAACTGATATAATCTTTCTGATCGGACCAGTAGTTCCTGAGATTAGCACGTTCAACCAACCAAACAAACAAACAAACCCTTCCAGCTTTATGATATTAGTATAGATAACTCGGCTATGTATTAAAACGAATAATAATAAACGTTGCAGAGCCGCGGGCACAATTAATTAAATGTAACAGCACGCGACAAAGCCACGTATTTAAATATTCAACGCTATTTTACAGTTAGTTTATTGTTGTGTTAAATAGCACAGAAGGAGTTTAGTCAAAAAAACAAAAAGGAATAAGTTTCATGTATTTGCAGGTACAATCAGGCTAAAACATGTTCAAGTAGCATTTAATGGTAAGGAAACATTGCAAATTGGGAGAATGTTGCGGCATTGATATCCTCTTATATCCTATTCTCCTTTTTGGATACATACAAATTGCGCACATTTAGTAAAATGCTTCCTGTATAGATAAAGCTGATACGATAAACACAATAAAGGTCAATGTGGAATCCTTTTGCTTTTGTACCTCAATTTTAAGTTAACAAATTTCTATTTTGATCCTGTATTTTTTATATACTAGCTGTGCTCGTAGCTCTCCACGCATTTATCATGCATAATAAGTTAGTAATTAAAGTAATTAGTATTAAGTAGTAGTAGTAGTAAGTAATAAGTATTAAGTTACTAATATAATAGTACATAAGTAGCATTGTAAATGTTCCTACTTACCTTACTTCTTTTTTCATATTATGTTCGTAATTGATCATTACATAGTCTGTTGATTTTGAATCAAAGTATACTCCTATATACAAACTTCATCAGCTGTAAACACGCAAAAAAGATTATTCCTAATACTTTTTTTTACCTATAAGTATATATGATACACTAACAATATTAAAAAAATATATAAGTGTCGTGTACAAAACTTCTTCAAAATCAGTCAAGTTTTTTAATTAAATTTAGGCTATGTGTACACAGCACAGAACAATACATTTTTTTAAAATACATTGTCTATTATGTGTTATATTCATGATCAGTTTTTAGATGATTTCAAATGATCTATCTATTATAAACTTTAAAAAAAAAAACAAACCTGTACACACAAACCATATCTTATATATTAATACGTGAAGCCAAAACTTTGTACCCCTTTTTAAGCAAATTGCAATTCAAATTCAATTTTCATTTAGACATAGATTTTTTTTATGTTTATATAATTAAAAAAAAAGTGCCAAATAATTAAGTAGCCATGATGAAAAACTTTGATTATAGAAGTTATACATACCCTTTGACAAAAGAATCTTAACAAAGTTCAAACTTTAAAAAATCAATGAACTATGGTCGGATGTCGACCACTGGGCGCCCACTAGTAGTTATTAATACACAAATTATTAATATATAATACAAAAGATTGATTTTATCATCATGTTAAAATTACTGTTTTTATGAACTTTAATATAAGTGATATTCTCCGCAGGCTTGTCATATGCTTTTTAAAAACTGTTCTGCCCTGTCTATTTTTTATTCAACGTTCTTTTACAGCTATCCTTGTACATAATGAATAAATAGAAATGAAATTGAAGTGCCGGTTGTTTGTCCAAGTTAGTCTCTGAAACGACTTTTACTAACAGACTGAGAACTTTTTAGACTGTAATCTAGACTACATATTATTACGGTAGTGTACACGACCCAATAAGTAATAAAATTAGACAGAGGTAACTTATAATCTGTAAAAGGGCCAGAAAAGTTAAGTAATAATACTAATTTCTACTTTAGAGTTTCAACTAACACAGACAAAATTAAAGAGATAACATTCTTTCCATAAAATTAAAATATCGGTGTAATATGATTGTTATTTTATTAAATCGTGTTTTATTTATGTTTGCTTAAAATTAAGTATAATATATAAATTATGTCGTTCTATTACATGTATCATGGTATATACACACATTTTTCTTATTAGTAGCGAGACAAATCTTTAATAATTTGATATAACTATTGCTGAAACAAACTTCTAAATATTATGCTCTATGTTTACGGTAATTTTTACGAGTTAAACATGATTAATTATTGTTTAAAAGCATTTTAACGCACTCTTAGCTGATAACTGACGATGCAATCGAAGATATATATATATATATATATATGGCTGGCGAAAAAAAATTTTCAAAAACCAACCCCCCCCAAAATAACCATGGCCGACCCCAAAACACAAAATTAATATTTTTTTATTAATTATTAAATATGCAATTTTTTAATTCGAAAAATATTCCAAAAACCCAAAAAAAATGATAACCCAAAAATAAACGCAGCTGCTTTAAAAAAAATCCCATTTTTCACAAGAAGCTATCGCAAAAAAAAATTTAGCCACCAAAAAAAAATATATATAACGTCAAACCAAGAAAGAAAAATTTAATTTAATTTCAGATATCAGAACATATTGAAGGACTTCCTTTCTAAACATGCCTACTTATGACACGTTATATACCCTATAGAGAAAAAAAAATTACGTCGTTTATAAAATTACATTTTTTCATTATCTTTCGTGTAAATTTAATGTTCCTAGGCTAAAACTTCTTTGCTGCAATCACAGTTTTTAAGCACGTTTATTTATTTCTACTAACCGCTGCTAAGTAAAATCAGATATAACATGAAATTCCCCTTTCATATTGCGAGGAGTAATCAATCACTAACTAATCGCCGAGAACTATGATTACACTTAATGGCCCTATTAAGGAACTAATTCCGGTGTCGTCCGTCACTTTCACGATGACACCGGTACTAGTCTGATGAGCCGGTGGTTTCAATGTCACGATAAATAGCCAGTAATACACTCAGCCTGGGGACGAGACCGTAATAGCTTGGGGCGTAACGTGATTTGCTGGGTCTCTATTACCTTAATGCTCCACAAGTATCCCGACAACAAAGGAAAGATCTTAATATTATATCGACGGGAACGTATTACGTTCGTGTTGTGTGTTGAATTTGAATGAATTTTCGTAATTTGTTCATGTATTAGAATCATTTCCCAAAAGTTTTTAGTATCTTCCAAACGACATCAGATTTCCCTAAAGAGTACTTTACGTTTTGTTGCGGGCCGTCATGTGTACATCTTCCCCATTACGGGTTCAACTTATCAGCTTGTATCTGGAAAACTGGCATTACATTCCAAATGTTATATGATCCATTAAAATTTTATTGTCTTCGCTATCTGATATTTTGGTCCAATAATGGCTAAGCTTGGAAGCAAGCGCGGCTACAATTTGACATTTGACAGTAGGCATATTCAATAGATCTCTTCACATCATAGGTAAAATTATTGTGTTGTTCCGAGGATAGTAAATCGCAAAACCGAAAAAGACATTTCTTGCCAATATATATAGGATTTTTTTTTTTTTTTTTTTTTTATGTTATAGGAGGCAAACGAACATGTGGGTCACCTGATTGTAAGTGATCACCACCGTCCATAGACACTTGCAACACCAAGGGAGTCGCAAGTGCGTTGCCAACCTGTGTTTGGGGGAGAGGGGAGTGGGGAAGTGGGGGATGGGGAGGGGAAGAACGGGGAAGGGGAGAGGAGGTGGGTATCCGGCGCTCTCACTGACCAAACGAAACGCAACAATGCAAGCACTGTTACTTCACGTCGGTTTTCTATGAGAGGGTGGTACTACCCCGGACGAGCCGACCCATTCATGCTGAAACCAGTAATAGCTTCAACGTGGCTCTACCACCTATCAGATAGATCAGGATAGTTTGGATTCACAATTGGACCCGGTAGGTGTACCTAAGGATTCTCGGATTCTAAGGTTTTTAAGATTTTTTGCGTTTGAAAATAAAATCGAAACAGCTAATAACCGATATGGCGCAGACGAAGTTGCGCGGGTTAGCTAGTATGTCATAAATTACAATATTAAATAAATTCAGTTATACTAAATGCGCAAATCTAGTTATCTAATATGTACTATTTTATTAATTTATTTATGTGGTACAATATTAAAACCAATATTATATCGTTATTATTTAAACATTTTTCTAAATAATAAAGGACAAAATAGATATATATACAATTTAAAATACTACTTTGAGCAATATCCATTCATATGTTATTAAATTCCATAGTCCTTTTTATTATTTATATATGTTCACGTATTATATCACGCAATATACCTATGTTTTATACACATTGCATTTTTCAAATCCATTACCAACTACCACTTATAAAAAAATATCTAAAAGTAGATACAAATTATATTCTGAAACAGTGTGCGATATATGCTTCGTAATCTATTTAATCTAATATACGTAAAGAGATAGGTGAATGTACTAGTATCAGGCACGAGCCACGATCTAAGATCATGACTTAAGCTGTCAGGCGTCCATCGCCGCCATCTTAAGTGCACTTCATAGAACCGTCATTTCTATAGGTACTACACGATAATGTTACATCACGGTATATAACATTATCTCTAATGAAATTCAATATTGACAATTTTATTCGTCCTTTAATGTCCTTGTCACGATAACAGTACATCGATACTGTTATCTTCTTATGAACAAACATATCAAGATGTACGAAGTCCATATGTATATCGATACAACTGAATGCAATAAACCAATCACAGATACGATTATTCTTATAATAGTTATCTGTACATACGTAGTAGCGATGTTAACAGGTTGCTTACCTTTTGTTTTATAATCTACTAACTGTCACCCGCGGCTTCACACGCGTTTTTTTTAATGTATTAAAGAAATGTAAAATTGTAAGTAAGTGTGTACATTACAGAAATGCTTTTTCAAAAATATTTGTAACTATGACACGCACGTCATATACTGTAACATGTAACGTCTACATTAGATATGTGAATACGAATAGTATATCGAATGGGATGGGATTTATCATCAGCAACATACCTAGAACTTTAACCTACTATATACCACCCTTAGTGCTCACTAACACTATATAAGAAAGTAATGAAAATTTTATACTATACATTATCGAACAATATGTGTTAAATTTTTTATTATATACTTATTTACGGATTCATATTTCTATTGCATTCGTTGTACTTTCGCACTTATTCTGTTATACACAGAATTTATTGCCTTACAATAGAATAAGTGTTTGAATAAGTTGGTAGTTTAATTTTATACATTCATTTTTTTAATTTTGAGATAATTAAAAACTCAGTTGTACCATCTATGATAAACCCAAACTTAACTTATCTAAGATAGTCTTGAAGAAAGCTCTGGCGAAGATGAATAACTTTAATTTCAGCTGAAGAGGACATCGAGTTTCTTTTTTTAATTATTTATAGGGTATTAACATTTGACCACAGTTTCACCTGATACTAAGCAAAACGTTACTTTACAGAAGACGATAACACGCTAAGCGTAGAGAATATAGATAGAACACGCTATCGATGGCAGCTGCCTGAACCTTCCACAAATGCTTAACAACAAATTTTAAGCATGAGGTTTGTTGCTAACCATTAGAAAATGTCCTAACACTATACTACGATCTCATCAAGGTGTTGTCTTTCACCGAAATCTTTATAAGTTTCAAACCTACGTCCATACGGTGTTTGACCACACTACCATCGAGCCATTATTGCATTGCAAAATCATAGTATAACGGGAAATAATTTACAGGTCAAATAAGTTATTTTTGAGTGCCATTCTCATTTCTGATTGGCGACTGTCTGTCTTCAACCTCGTCATAACTTATCATTGAGTGAGACTGCAGTCAACTTATAATTTAACCTAAATATTTGAGAACACGGGCAATAGTTTCCAGTAAACCTTTCAAGATATACTAATATTTTTATAGATTTACTAGCATTTTGTTATAATAATAAAGATGGTCTTAACTCCAATCGATGGCAGCGGCGGCTGTAACGTGATTTCCTAAATCGGTCCACTCTCGGCTAAAGTGCTCTTCAAAGATCCACTCATATCTGCGCTGCGCACTCAACTACACACTTTACTGAAAATGTGATACATTTTATGTGCTACGTGTAACCTGGTATCATTATAGTACACCTATATTAATTATATTTTATGAAGAAAGGGATCCCCGAAAGAAAATTAACTTGCCTGAATATTCTGTACGGTTGCCGTACTAAAAAAATTAATCGATTTTTACTAAACTCCTCCTACTTTATTCCCGACTGGTATTTAACATATTACGTAAATGGGCGATAATTAATTACGTTACATATATATTTATTAATCATTACATCCCGACGATGTCAAACAAGATATGCTTGTGTTGATCCAGCTACCGAGAAGTATAAGCTTACCTTCATTCCATATATTGATAAAGCCGTGTTCTGGGCCGATTCTCTTTCACAGTATCGTTCTAGACAAAAGTCCAAATACAATAAAATATTTATCGGCTATAGACAGATTTGAGTGTAATTTGAAATAATAACCCGCCAACTTGTACAATAAAATTTAATGGATAGATTATTATAGACATGAGTTGCACTGTTAGTTACACAAATCTTCTTTTATATATAAATTTCTTCTGTATGTGTGTATGTCACTGAACTCCTCCTAAACGGCTGGACCGATTTTGACAAAATTTTGTGTGCGTGTTCCAGTGGATCCGAGAATGGTTTACATTCACAATTGGACCCGGAAAGTGGCGCTGCGGTTGACTTTTAGGATATTTTTTTATTATCAAGGCAGGACAACGTCCGCCCGGTCCGCTAGTTTTAATATATTATATTAAACATACAATACTCACGAAAACTAAATATTAATGAAAAATGCTCTATAATCGCCGGTTTAAGATATTCAATTAAGTTTCATTATTGTTTACTCAACATTATTGTCTACCTTATTGAGGGTATAAATCTCATTAAACAGAACAGCTGCCTATAAATTGATTAACTATACGCCCTTCTAACAAGATTTCCCAACCCTACTTACTACGCTAGTCCAATGTTAGGTGAATAAGGAATTTGTATTATTTTCTTATTATGCCTGCTATATATTCACTACATCACACTATTTCACTAAAAACAAAAGTATTCCATACAACCCCAAGTATCAGTTAAGTTCGTATTAACGTGATAAGAAGTGTAACTTTTATTATTGATAACTAGCGAGTCCGGCAGACGTTTTCGTGCCCTGATTATAAAAAAAATCCTTGACAAATTATATACCAAAGCCTTCCTCAGTAATCACATTATCTATTGGTGAAAATCGCATGAAAATCCGTTCAGTATTTTTTGAGTTTATCGCGAACAGATATACAAATAGACGCGGTAGGGGACTTTGTTTTATACTATGTAATGATGATATTTTTCACTGTCATAAATGCACAGAAACAAATCAACAAATGGACAGAGTAATGAATTTAAATGAATAAATTATGAACTTCGTTTAATATATATTTTACGGCAAACCAAGTAAATGGGTTAATGAAGAGGCAAATGGTTTCATCCATCTTAACGGAATTCCTCGTGCCGTTCTATGCCAAAATGTACTGAGTTTAATTCACTTCATTAACGTTTTTCGTACATTTATTTTCCTACTCAGTGCATGAAAATACAAAATAATTACTTCAGAAACGAGATTTATATACTCTCTTTTACTTCTCCCAACAACACAAAGATATATTCTGGTGATAATGTGAGATACAAAAGAGCAAAATTCAGTATCAGTATTAATGTTAGAAACATTTTATAATTATATATTTACATATAATATAGGAAATATACTCAAATAATATTTGTGATTTAATTACTTTAAATTTGAAAGCCATGATATACATATTACATATATTCTTTTCAGTATACATTTGTAATCCCGAGTAGTCTGCGGTTTGAATTCGCTGCTCTATATATTGGAATCGATCTACTACCGAAATAAATATTACTTGATTCCTCACTCATTAGGACTTATCCTGATCATTTGTTTTACACATCTTTATTTATATTAAAAAAACTATAAGACTAATTGTAAACACTTGAATTTTCTGGAAGTTTCGAAACCTTTCCAATTATTAGTGAAATGCTTACAGCCCCGTGAAAATATAGTAAATAACTCAAGATTAATTAATTTATACTCACAATAAGTTTACCTTTACGTACGGATAAGGTACATTATAAAAAACCGACAACGTATTGATATATCGATCCTTTTTAATCAGTCGACGATCTCTGTATAAACCAACAGAAGCGTTCAACATATCTGTAGGGTTTACGATGTATAAATTCATTACCAATATTCCAATAACCATCATAATATTCTAGAATAACTATCCGACGTTTAATGTGACTGCATCCAAACATCTCGGCGTAGGCAGTTATCCCGAACATTCTACGGAGTACCTCCGTTATCTCCGAGCCCAAGCGGATGCCAGCCCGGTCTTTATTTTGCATTGTCTCGTCTGGCAGGGTATTATTTTGTATTAGGAATATGCACAGATACAATTACCTGGATAGTATATACAGAAATATCATTTAGGTAACTTATTTTTATTCATTCTAAATCAAATTAATTTTATATAAGGAATAAGTAATCATTTTTATTTATTGACAGTCTTCGCTAATCTTTCTAAATGCTCTGACTATAGATGCATAGAACACAAATTTATGTATCAATATGTATGATAATATATGTGCAACATCGTATGGCAATTTTAAATTTCTCCAATAATACTTTAAATTTGTTTTGTATTAGATTCTTAATTGTATTACGCGCAAACCCAAACTTAAGGCTATCTTCAGACCGGTCAAAAAGATTGACAAGGTCTGTAGGCTTGTCAAAATCGTGCATTGCGCCTCCCTTATGTACTTGATTTACTACAGTACAAGTTCGAAAATGCAGTAACGTATATTTAACTAGATATACACTAATAGATTCCGAAATGTCATGCTTGCTAGTGAATCAGTTATCATTTTACTTTCTGCAATGATCCAGTCTTGTATAGACGTCTTAACACTTTTCTATGACCATTCTACTTCCTCCATTTACTATGATCGTGTTTCTAATTTTAGTAGATGTTAAATTAGCTAATACCTGCTACTTCCTTAGCTCTGTCACTTCCAGTTAAAATGTTTTTTATGTGTTTTATCTAGTTTATTTGTGTAATGTTGTTTAATTGTAATGACAAACAACGGGTACTTCAATATTATTTATATGTATATATTCCTAATTACCGGTTTTATGTTACATAGGTCGTATATAAATAGACATATGGTTATAAGTACTGAATGTGAGTAAATGTTACTCTTTCTTCTATCAATTTTTTTTTTCTACTACGTCGATGATTTTACATGTTTGAGAAACTATTTATTTCATTTCGTAATTACTAGTTTGTGAGAAGAAACGGCGATAGCATAAAAAGAAAGAGTGTACGTAAAATGATAAACATAATTTGAGAAATACATTTATTTATATAGGTACTAAATCATTACATAGTATAAAACAAAGTCCCCTACCGCGTCTGTCTGTTCGCGATAAACTCAAAAACTAGTGAACGGATCTTTATGCGGTTTTCACCAGTGGATAAAGTGATTCACGGGGAACGTTTTGGTATATAATTTGTCCAGGATTTTTTTATAATCAGGGCGGGACAACGTCTGGCGGGCCCGCTAGTAATATTATAAATTGCGAATATGAGTTTATTTGTTTGCTACGTTTTCACTACTTAATCGATAATAATGATATTTTGCAGACACGTTGTCGGGGGTACAGAAAAGGACATGGGTACTTTCATCTCGAAAAAAAGGACATCCCGAGGAGTATGTCAAATCTACATTAAAGCAAATAAAGCCGCAGGCAAAAACTAGTATCCCAATCCATTTGAAAAAAGAAGTTACTAACTGTAAACTCATTAATAGCAGGATTGTATATAGTATGACAACTTTAAATATTAACCATTTACTACTACTAAATGGTTGATCTTATTATTTAATGGTTAATACACTTTATTATTTAATAAAAATCAATTTCTAAAGCAGTTACTAGTGCAAGAGGCTTGCAGTGAAAGATTATGCTGGTTGGACGATTCTATCAGTCTATACTCGATAACGCTAATCCGATTTCAAGTCGTACCCGCTCGTCCAGTCGGAACATCCGTACAAAGAACTTCCATTAACTGAAAAAAAACCTTGTAACGTTTTACCTCGACGCCTTTAGCAAACACAACTACATATAACCTATTCCAATAATATAAGCTTTTAGCGGCGGTTTCGCTCTCGTTAATGTACAGGTTTTTTTTAAATGAACATTTCTTTGGCAGCGATGAACGCGACATGCTTACGACAAACTAGCGATACGTAGTATTTTTTTTATTTCATAGCAGGCAAACGAACAAGTGGTATAGATATAGCGGCCTGTGTACATGTAATATTGACACTATGTATTGAACTTGTGTAGTACATATTTTAAATTAATTAATAAATTGTATAAGAATGTATGAAATTATTGCTCCGACTGCCAATAAACGTGAAAACCAGACTTATGTTAATAATTTCATTTCAAAAATAATGAAACTTAAATAATGAAGGCTAATTGATTTATAAAATCAAAAAGTGTTCAGTTATTCTATTGCTTTATGATGTCATTTCTATCGTCAACCATTATGATTGCCACGACTTTTAATAAAACGTATTCTATGTCCTATGTTTATGACATGAAATGACAATGATGTGACAATGTGTATGCAATATTTTATAATGATCCGGTAAGTAGTTAAGTCGTAAGACCGTCACAAACAGACTCACATTCCCATTTATAATATTCGTATAGATTTAATATTTTAATACAAATTCATCTTTGATACATCTATATATAATTGGTTCATATTGAAGTCACATTAATCGATATATCAAATACTAACTGATAACTTGACTTCATATGAGTTGTATATTACGTTAACATTATATTTTATGTTCAGAGGAAAAACAAACAAAAATCGAAAGCAAAACGTACTGCTGTACTTGCAACATTTCTTTATTCATTTGTAGTGTCATTTCTTAAAAACTTTTATATGAAATGAGGATGTTATGATAATGTAGATAAGGCCTAAGTGTCTTAGAATGAATATAGAAAAGAAATCGAAATCTATCCAGTAGTTTTTGCGTGATGCGCACACAACGGCATACCTCATTATTTTATTTATATATAGAAAATCATCACTGGTTTTGCAGACGGCTAAAAGATTGTTAGTGTCAACGAACTCTGATATCTCTGAGCATCTCGCTGTGCCTTAACTATAATAGAATTGTGATATTTATGTTCAACTTTTTTACAATATAAGAAAATATCTCCAGATCATAAACGATATGCCAAAATACGGTGAAAAGATTTTCTTACACAAAAACTGATAAACCAATAACCAAACTTGACGTTCTAAGTTAAATCTACTGTAATTGTTATTAATAAAACTGTATTTTCTTATGGAATCGGTATTTCATATCACATTTAGTCGAACCATGTTTTGAACGCATTGAACGCAAAAAATCTCTTTTCTTTTAATGGATGACTGTTAATTTGAATCACAATTTATAAAAAAAATGTAAGTAGTAAAAAAAAAGTACGCACGAGAATTTATATTTCTTTGGCGTTTTCTATATAAATTATATTAAATATAAATCTTTTATATTACCCCTTTTTTTACCCCTTTTTAGCGAAGTTAAAGTTTAAACGACGGAGATATTACGTGCTATAAATAAAAGTTTGAATAAACAGCGTACACAAATTACACTATATTTAAAATAGCTGTTTTATACCATTATTTTTATAATTATATCGCCGCTCGCAACTTCTGTTTCGAGCTAGAAAATAGGCTAAAAAATCAAATCTAAGACAAACCGAGCGAAGCCGCAGGCAAAGGCTAGATAAATATAATTACAAAACATTACATTAAGGATTAAAAGAAACTATATAAAATTGAACTTGTTTTATACGGGACTTGATCATTGTGCTATGCAAGCGGGCGTTCCGAGATTTCAGGATAATATGGATAATCCACGGCGCCCGAAATGAAGCTACCGAGAGATCCTTTGCCGTTCAGCCAACTCGAAAATTATTTATTCATTGTCTCGTTTATGGCTATGATTATGTCGCTATATTAATAACACAATAACATTATGTTACAAATCTATAAACCGTGACGTTCGATTAGTCGATTTGATTTCATAAATTCTTGATGACGAAGTCATTTATAGAATCTATATGTAAATAAGCAGAGACAAAACATGTAAGTCCATTTCCTCGTCTATATATCAACCAGTTTCCTATCTGTTCTTTAATATTGAAACTTGGATATTTATGGTGTTACGGTCGAATTTCGACTACAATATGATCATTAGAAAATTTAAGATTGTTATAATATTTTTTAAATGAATATTGAAGTGAAAAGTTTGTTAGCCGCGTTGAGCGACTTTTGGTAGGAGAAAAATTTTTCTGTTCAAGTCACCGATTACCTCGACATGCTAGTGAAGCATCACCAACCCGCTCGTGACGTATTACGCTTGCGTCAGACTAGCGACAAGTATTATATCGGCCTGTGTACATGTAACATTTTGTATTGAGCTTGTGCAACCCATCATATGTTTGATTAATTAATAAACTGTATACAAAATGTAATAATTATTGCTAGGGGTGCCAATAGATACGAACACTAGACTAACGTTAATAATTCCAATTTACAATTCATCATCATCTTCTTACCCTTATCCCACCTAAGTAGGGTTGGCACAACATGTTTTCCTATTCCACGCTCGCCTATCAGATGTCATCTCAGTATTCACACACATTTTTACACACGTATCATTTATCACACAATTCATCCATAACTTTTTCGGTCTTCCTCTACTCTTATATCCATCGACCGTCATACTCAAAGCTTTTCTAATTACGTGGTCTTCATCTCTCCTCATGACACGCCCATACCATGCCAACCTATTACTTCTTAACTTCTCTGTCACTGGTGCTATTTTCAAACTTCTTCTGATATATTCATTCGTTCCAATTTACAAATTATGATATTTAAATAATTCGCACTATAACCGAACTAAAGATTCAAAGAAGAACACCATTTTTTCATTGTATTTGTTTTTTTTATATATATCATAGGCGGCAAACGGACAGGTGGGTCACCTGATGTTAAGTGATCACCACCATCCATAGACATTTGCAACACGAGTGGAGTCGTAAATGCGTTGCCAACCTGTCTTGGGAGAGAGGGGGAGTAAGGGAAGGGGGACGGCGAAGGGGAAGGAAGGTGGGCCTCCGGCGCTCTCACTGACCGAACGAAACGCAAAAATGCAAGCACTGTTACCCCGCCTTACCCGATACGCTCAGGTGTGCCACAAGGCTTCATACTCGCGCCCTCGCTCTTCAATCTGTTCATTAGTGACCTACCTCGGTCTCCGGGGGTCGAGGTAGTTTGTTATGCTGACGATACCGTTATTTACACTTCCAGCTGGCGGTCGGACTTTGTTAGGAAGCGCATCGAAAAGGCTGTTTGCACACTTGATAAATGGTTTCGTCGATGGCGCATAGAAGTTAATCCTTTTTGACATACAGCGGTCGGCTCCCTGCGTGCTATCCGGTGCAGGTACCAACCGAAGCACCCGTGCCCGGTCAGCACCTGCACCAGACGGAACGTCAGGGAGCCTCACTTCCGTTTACACCAATCCGGCAGGACCGGACGGACGGCGTCGATCGTGTATCGACCGTAGGCTCCTCCATCAGTTTCTTAACCGCCGTATAGTTATATACGGCGGCAAGCACCTCCGCCTCTAGCTCCCAGGGAAGGGAGACACCGTCGGAAGACACTGTCCGATAGCCTCGTATCACCCTCAACGCCACAGTACGCTGCGCGGCACGCAGCGCGCGAATATTGGTGGCGCTGAGGGCGTCCACCCATTACGGTGCCCCGTAGGCGGCCATGGACCACACCACCCCCATGTAAAGGCGGTGGCAGGCGGCGCCCGGCCCCCCCGTATTGGGGAGGAGTCGTCCGAGCGCCGCTGCCGCCCCAACTATGCGCGGTCCGAGCCCCCTAAAGTGGGGCTCGAAGCGCCAGCGTCCGTCCAGGGTGAGACCCAGATACTTCATCTGGGTCCCCACCCTGACCCGGATGCTCTCCACATACATGTGGGCCCCAGGAGGTGGCCCCCGCTGAGGCCCATGAAAAAGTAGGGCCTCGGTCTTCTCGAGGGCCACTCTGAGACCCAACCTCCTTATGCGCCTGACCACGAGGCTTGTGGCCGTCGTGGCCAGGCGCTCCAAGAAGTTAATCCTGATAAGAGCGCCGCGATACTTTTCGACCCTTTACGACGTAGTAATAACCTTGAGCCCATCAGGCTATACGGAACCGATATCCCTTGGGGCGAAGAGATTAAATATCTCGGTATTACATTAGATAGACATCTAAATTTCGATTCACATATAGAACGAGTACGAAACAAAGCGGCTATGGTTTTGGGTCGCCACCATCCGTTGCTTTGTTATAGGAGTAAGATGTCCCTCAGACACAAGCTCACTTTGTATAAGACGCGTATACGTCCCGTGATGTATACTGTCCCGTTTTTGCGCATATGTATAAAGATAATTTTCATAAGTTACAGGTTCTTCTAAACCGCGTTTTACGTAAAGTGACCGGTGACGCGTGGTATGTCCGGAGAGTCAATCTCCATAGGGACCTAGAGATGCCTCCTATCTGGGCGTACGTAAAAGCACTTACGATTAGTTATTTTGAAAAAGCCGTGAATCATCCCAGTCCGTTAATGGTATCCGCCGCAAAATACGAACCCGTACCTAACGCTGCGCGCCACAAAAGACGTCCGCGACATAGTCTTACCGATCCTCCCGATGATATAACGGCAGCGAACGATCAGTACCAGCCAGTCTCTCCAAACAGAGCGTGTTCACGCCCATGCCCACGTAACCACAGATCACGCCGCCGTGGTCTGGTGGTAAATTTCGCTCCCGCACACCAAACTAGGCCCCCCTCGGCAGCGGCTCAAGCCTAGGTCCGTTCTCTCGGCGTGGAGCCCTTGAGTACGCTCTCTGCGCGATACAGTGGCACAAAATCTTACATCACTGCAACAACATTACACATATCACCTCCACACATGTGCACGCATACACGCTTACACATGCAAGTGGAAGGGTTTTATTTTTTTCCCTTATCAAACTGAAATAGTTTAGAAAATTACCCGATACGAAATATATATAACAGTTGTTGAGACATATATGTTTCAACAACTCATATATGTATGAATATATTACCTTAGCTTAGTTTAGCTCAGATAGGTCGCGAATTGCATGCATTGCAACAGCCCAAGCCGAGGTGTGCCTTGCACCCTTGAACTAGTTGTCAAATAAAATCGGCTGAGTGCCTTAAGCGCTCGCCTTAGTAGTCCGGTGAAGCTGTTAAGACCTTGCTAGGTCAATAGCGTAGTCAGTTCGAGAAAAAGAAAAAAAAGGAAGCACTGTTATTTCATGTCGATGTTTCTGTGAGAGGGTGGTACTACCCTGAGCGAGCCGACCCATTCATGCTGAAACCAGTAATAGCTTCAGCGTAGCTCTATTACCTATAAACTACCTACAAATTGTTAATCTATCTGCTTACTGTTACTTGTAGAGAAATGATTACTCTAAATTACTTTGACTGTTTAACGAGTGTAAACAGAATTACATTAAGAAGAAATATTTACTTTTCTTTCAGTCTAAGCTATACATTAATTAAAAACCGACCACTTTAATAAATCTTAAAGTTTGCATTGTAAAATTTCGAAGTACTAAATTCAAATCAGAATACTGTGTTAAATTCAATTTTCCATACGGAGTGTCCACTGTTGAAGTACTTCAAAACTTTGAGTATAAAAGTATACTCGTATACCTACAATCAAAACTCGTAATGATGAGAGCGGGAGCAAACTGATCGTTCGCGACGTCTTCATGAACCGAAGCAATAATATTGAGCTTTCAAGTAGCAATTCACAATATATACTTTTTTGTTCTTTGAATCTGAACATTTATTACTGTCTTATTACTTGTGGAGTGCTTGGGGCCGCGCGGGGTCGCGCGGGGCAGCAGTCAACAAGAGGTTATTATGTTGAGACTGGCGAAAAATGAGCAAGAAAAGACTTTGCATTTCGCTCTGATGCTACGGAACACTTTAAACTTTCAAGATTCAAACATCTGAAATATTACTTCGCTTTTTCGTCGATTATATTATATGTGAAGAAAAGAGGCTTAACGGGTTTGCGCTGCGACAAATATAACGAGTATTAAGATCTAGAAATAATTACGGTTTTTACTAAAATAATAGGTCTTTACCTAGGAAATTGCCGTTCTACAGTACTGGCCATTTCAAATCAAAATAATTGTTGTTTGGCTAAGAATTCTAATTTCAAATTAATTTTATTTTAAAACATGGTTTTTTTTTCCAAAAGTAGTCATTTGTTTATTGATTAGTGTTACATTTTCATCGCATTTCAATCTTTTTTGTCATCATGGATACGTTAAAAATTCGAGTAATTATGGAATATGAGTACCGACGTGGCAGCAACGCGGCACAAGCGGCACACAACATCAACAACGTTTACGGAGCTAACACTACAAACCAACGCACCACCTGTTATTGGTTTGCTCGCTTCCGTTCTGGGAATTTCGACCTGAAAAATGAACCTCGCGGTCGTCCGAAGACTTTGGTCGACAATGACGAATTAAAGGCGATTGTGGAAGCTGATGATACACAATCTACGTCAAAACAATATTGGTCCATTTGCGTCAAATTGGCAAGGTAAAAAAGCTTGACAAATGGGTGCCCCACGAACTCAATGATCGCCAGCGCGAAGTACGCGTCGAGACGTGCCTTGCACAGCTCAACAGACACACAAATGAAGGAATTTTGAACCGCATTGTTACCTGCAATGAAAAATGGATTCTGTTTGATAACCGCAAGCGCTCAGCAAGTTGGTTGGATCCTGGTTCAGCACCTAAACAATGCCCTAAACGAAAACTTACCCCTAGAAAAGTGATGGTCACTGTTTGGTGGTCTAGCGCCGGTGTGATTCATTACAGCTTCTTACTAAACGGGGTGAGCATTACTGCAGATGTGTACTGTGAAGAACTGAACACAATGATGGAGAAGCTGGCACATCTCCAACCAGCATTGGTAAATCGCTCGTCTCCGCTGCTCCGGCACGACAACCCGCAACCTCATACTACACAGCAGACGGTCTCCAAGTTGCAAGAACTGGGGTTGGAAGTTCTCCGTCATCCGCCCTACTCACCAGACTTTGCGCCTACAGACTACTACTTTTTCCAGAATTTGGATAACTCCTTGGCGGGAAAAAAATTCAATACCCGAGAGGCAGTACAAAATGCCTTTGAAGAATTTGTTGCCTCCCGTCCAGCTGATTTCTTTAAGAAGGGCATCAATAAACTGCCACTGCGTTGGCAAAGATGCATTGATTCTATGGGTAATTACTTCGATTAATACAAATAAAAAATATATGAAAAAAATACGTTTAAATTTTTTCATACAAAACGGCAATTTCTTAGGTAAAGACCTAATATTAATCACTAATTTATATTGTCGCCGTGACTTAGTAAATATAGAAATTGCAATATAATTCAAATCTATATAGGAGTAAAACTATGTACACTCTGATTTAGTATTTTAAATGTTA
This sequence comes from Antheraea yamamai, assembly GCA_036509395.1. Lineage (NCBI taxonomy): Eukaryota > Metazoa > Arthropoda > Insecta > Lepidoptera > Saturniidae > Antheraea > Antheraea yamamai. Next base: position 10,548,814 of record AP028428.1, on the reverse strand, counting down.
TTGATTAAATAATCGACTACAGACTGTAGAGTAGTAACAATTTTGTGATTTCTATTTTCAAAGAAATAAAAAAAGCATTGAAACTTTTTCGCGTTAACTACGAATAATAAACAAGGTAAACCTAGTACAAGCGTACATATTTACTTTTATTCTAAAATTACTTCATAATTTTTTATTGTATTCGTTAAAATTAATTACTGTCAGCCATGGTTAAATATGATTTTGGACTCAAAAATGTAATCAACAATTATGTACATTACATATTTTATCAATTTAATCAAGCGCCAGCCATTATATGTCTAGAATACGTCTTAATTCTGTTAATCGCGTATATATTTGTTTAAGTCCTTACACAACACCTACAAACAGAAACAGATACTAGTTATATGTTGGGTTGAAATATATTGTACCGAGAAAGAAAGGATCTTCGGTGTTATGGCATAATGTGTATAAAGGTACATTTGGTACGGATTTATGAAGGAGGCCTCGGTTGGTTTATGATGACAATGCCGGAGCGTACCGCCGCCAGCGCTACCTCATTTCCTCACTGAAAGTTATAAAAACATATTGAAAATGAGATTCCCGCTGTGGAAGACCTAGCGAATGTTATCTTGTTTTGTGATTTGCTTGTTTTTATGTACGCCTCCGAGGGAAATAAACGTATTTTAGACGACGACCTTTACAATTCAAACTCGATGTAATTTTTCTCTTCACTGTCGTTTCAAACATGTCTCCCTTATTATATATCTTTTGTGTGTTAAGTATATTTTCTGTTTTATCATAATTAGTTTGAATAACTAAAGTAGGGGCGTGAAAATGTCGTATAATTTAGTTAACTAGTTTGTTACTCGTGTTACTTGCCATTTAGTAAAAGCTCGCTTACGGCACCGGGATCTAATTATATCAAATAATGTAGGCGAAACTTCTATCATTTGAACTTTTTAGCATAATTTTGTCACACGTTAGTTTATGGGATTTATTTGGAAGATTGTTTGTCGCTCAAATCATATTACTTAAAAAAAACTGTGCACAGGGCTACGCGTGCGAGACTACAAACTTATTCTTAAAATTGTTTGTTGTAAAGCTCTCCTAAGTTTTATATTTCAACTAGTTAATATACTATAACTTCGTCTGCATCGTTTATTGTTTTAATATTGTATTTTAAATAGAGAGGAAAAAGCATAAGCACCATAACGCTTGCCTCCTTTTGAACGACGAAAAAATTCTGAACGCATAGTAATTATAAAAATCTCAGTTTCTTAAAACTTTAATGGCTATATACTTAATGAAGCTATCGTGATAATCTTTTTTGTAGATAAGTATCAATCATCTAAGTAAAACAAAGAGAATTGATCGAAATTTGGTAGGCTAAATTCTAAAATATTTCTGCGTGCGCGCACAACGGCAACTCTCTATTATTCTATGTACTCGTATATACTAGCTTCGTCCGCGTGGAATAGTTACTTTGGGCTACACACAGCGGAAACTCTCAAAAGGAAAAAAAACGATATTGAAACATTCTTCATTGTAGCTCCACTCCTATTGGTCTTAGCGTGATGATATATAATATCTTCCTTCCTCGATAAATGAGCTATCTAACATTGAAATTTTTTTTCAAATCAGACTAATAGTTTCTGAGATAAGCGCGTTCAACCAAACAAACAAACCCTCCAGCTTTATAATATTAGGATGGATAAGATATATAAGTCATTATTTATTTCTCCAGGAGTTAGTACAATACATTTATCTACAAAATCAAAATCAAAAACAATTTATTCAATTTAGGCACTTATGAACGTCAAAACTACCACCGGTTCGGAAAATAACCCAGTCATCGAGAAGAACCGGCAAGAAACTCGATCTGGTTTATCTTTTTAATAAACATATATAATATCATTACATAGTATAAAATAAAGTCCCCTACCGCGTCTGTCTGTCTGTCTGTTCGCGATAAACTCAAAAACTACCAAACGGATTTTCATACGGTTTTCACCAGGGTAATTCATGAGGAACGTTTTAGTATATAATTTTTCAAGGATTTTTTCATAATCATGGCGGGACAACGTCTGCCGGCCAGCTAGTTTAGAATATATTAGATACATGTCACAAAAGTTTTTAATGGATGCACAGAGATGGGTCAATTCCAGACATCACCAGAAGTGATGGCTTTGTGGTTAGGCTTGGAGACCGCATCGTTCGACGTAGACTTAAAGTTTGCGAATCTTCCTTTCGATGTAGAAATACATAGTGAAGAAACCATACATTACTATGGTTATAGGAATTTTTCTAAGTCCACCTGGCCAACTCCAACTCTCAAATTGAATTTTTTTCGCCAAGCAACTGTAAGGACGTTCCGTTAGCTGCACTTTAGAGCTAGTAGTCCCTTTCTAGATTTAGCGTGTTACCATCGTAGATCACATCATAATTTAACATCAGGTGAAATTACACAGGTCAACAAAAAAAAATTTTTTTTTGGGTTTCTGTTCTCTTGCTTAAATTCTGATTCTAGACATTGAAAAACACTTAAATATTCATATTTAGTTCATAAAGTTTGCTTTGGTCTGATTTACGACGATAAGTATGATTTAATTTATTTCATAAACAAAAGATGGCAGCACTTTGATTAACCCGAAAGTAAACTGTATTATTATTTGTAAGAGACACAGTAGTGAATGTTAACTTGTTTATTACAGCTGTAACAACTATATTTGTGTATTAATCAGTTGAAAAATGGCATCAAGACAGTGTAAAAATGGTGTTGATTTATTTTGTTTTATTTGCGGTGAATTTATTAAAGTTAGAAGTAAAAAATTGTTCTAGTTTCTATAAAAGCAAACTTTAATCGGAAAAAAAATTTTTTCCTTATTTTTGTCGTAGGAGAAACCAAAATTTAACATGTAGAAGTTAGACGCAAAAATCGTGTTGACCGGAGTTATGATTAAACTTTAAACCTACATAATACAAAAAGAGGAGTAGTAAATTCAATTATGAAGTAGAAATGATTTAATCTGATAAGAATTCACGTTTGTCAAAAAGTCATTTAACATTTTAAATTTATTTTGTAACGTGAACGTGGGTATGGTATTTAAATGTATTTTAAAAATAATATACACAACATTTAAAAAATACATTAAACGATTATGTAAATATATATAGATTATTGTGATTATTTTAATACATATATTGTTGTAAAATAAGATAATAAATATATATAAAGTTACACAGTATAGCAAAAAAAGAACAGATTAAAGTTCAGCGCAGCCAATTAACAATGACACAGGGATGAGTTAAAAGAGCGAAGACAAAGCTCCCGTTACGGCCGTTATCCGTCTGAAAGCTCACAAGTTGCTGTTGTCTGTCGAGGGCGTCGAGGGCCACTATATACAGGCAAAGATTGTCTTGTCAAGAGAGAAGAGACGGCGAGCTCAGTCCGACTCGCCACACGGATCTGGGCGGACGTAATGCTGCCCGCCTTTCTATCGGTGTAACACTCGCGATACGTACGAAACTTTAAGCGTAACTTAATTTCGTATTGAGTGAATTAACATTATATATTACCGACGCTGAATTAGATTTTTTTTAAGAGGTTTTATGTAACTTGTGAGAATATTACGAAAAATTAATATCAATAAGTTGGACTTACAAACAAGAAGTTGTCTTACAAACATTTGTAAGTATTATATAATATTTTAATTTTAATATCACTACATTTATAATATAATGACAGAATTAAATTATATTTACGCTCCATATGTAACAGACAGTTTGATAAATGAACGCTCATTATATTATGACAGAGTTTTTCAGAGCGGTCTAATAATTGGATGTTATAAGGAGTTTGATTTTTTCTTTTACGTCGCTGACAAAGAGAATTGCGTCAAAAAATCTACCTGCAATGTGTCTTTTAGCTGCGTTATTTTATTTATATCAAAGGTTTCTCTTTTGCGTCCCTTTATTCAATGAAAATAATTTACAAGGGTCTATGAACATTTTCTTATTTAAACATTTACTCAAACTTTCAAGGATATATTAAAAAATGATTTTAAAATTAATATAATATATTGCTTTTGTAATCATTACATAGTATAAAACAAAGTCCCCTACCGCGTCTGTCTGTCTGTTCGCGATAAATTCAAAAACTACTGAACGGATTTTCAAGCGATTTTCACCAATGAATAAAGTGATTCATGAGGAACGTTTTGGTATATAATTTGTCAAGGATTTTTTTTTTATAATCAGGGCGGGACAATGTCTACCGGACCCGCTAGTTCAATATAAAATAAAATTAATAATTCGCAATCTTTTATTTCATAAAATGTGATATATAATTTTGATACTTACGTTGCTTTCTCCGACGAAAATCCAAATGAGGAAAACCGTTTATAACTATTTAAGTTATTTAAAATAAACAGAGTGGATAAATAACTAATGATAATTCTTAACCACAATTGAAAATAGCACGTTTACAAATTAGACTTAATGCACCAGGCGAAAACGTGAATAGTGATTTTTTTATGTTTCCTGATTAACCTTGACAGTAAGCCGGACAACGAAAACAGACTTGGACACCACCTCACCACAACGTACTTGGTGATGTTTATATTTCACTGACTTTAATGTAAGAATTAAATCTACGTTTAGTGCGGTGTCCGAATACACTAACGGATTGACCGTTATTATTACAAACTTTTAATTCCTTTTTATACATGTTGCAATAGAAAAACCTATATTAAGCACACGTAATATGTGCCTCACGTATTTATATCAATTTCTGTTTAATTATTTAATATAATACATTTAAGCTATGGTTTTAGCGGTACGCTTTTAATAATCGTTAATGTGCAGAAAGTCCTTTGTATAAAATCATCTCGTTAAATATAAGCTAATTTCAACGGTAAAACATTTTGAAATTTATCTTTTTACCTAACTTCATAAATAAATAATCTATTCTGAACGCATTCCCTTATTATGTACTAGATAATGACTCAATGTTCTTAAATTGATTTAGTATTAGATATTGAAATATAGACAAACTAGCGGGCACGGCGGCCGTTGCCCCGCCCTGGTAATAAAAAAAACCTTGACTTGCGTTATCCTTAGGAGATAAATATACTTTGTAGACATTTCAGCATGTCTTTTGATATATATAATTTGTAATACAGTATTTTCATGTATCTCATTTAGCCAGCATTAGCAATGATAGTCCTTGAAATCTGCTTACAACATGATAACAACACATTAAATATAGATAATTGAAAATCGTATCAACATCCATTAGAAGAACTAACGGAACACACATACAGACACGAAGATCGTCTTGTTTTATACGATTTATTATGGTTATTATAATGACAAGTGAGTCAAGTATGTCAATAACACGCATGTCATATTTTTGTAAACAAAGAATTATAAGATTAGATTTTTTATTTTTAATGGTTAATCTCAAGATATTTATATTTAACCGATTTTTTTTCACTTATCGAAAATTACATTATCAGCGATTACAATGGCCTGTATTTTAATTTTAAACCGCGAGCGAAGCCATGTGCCAAATCTAGTAAGAATTATAATTAAGTATTTATTAAAATTAAAGCGATTAAAATGTATACTTAGTTATAACATGAAATAACAGCTTTCATCAAATTTATAGTAACTGAGATATTGCTAGACTATATAAGAGTCCATTTAATCCGATTAATTTTTCAAGAGATTTTCATCTTCTTAATATTTCATATTGATGGAATTATTAATAAATTCAGTATCTAAAATAATTAAGTTGTATTTATTCAGTATAGGCGTTTTGTTACATCATTAATTTTTATTATAAAAAATTTCTTTAAGCCAAGACAATGCAAGAAATTTAATTCGTAAACTTATTTCCATCGATTAGATGAACGTGTAAATGTTAGTAAATAGTACTAATATCTGTGACATTACCGATTCAACTTGCATTATATTTTTATTTAAAAAATGTATTAAAAAAATCATCGCTTATTAAGCTATTCATTTTGCTACTCGGTCGTTGAAAACTGAAGAGATAAATTTACGACACGTGCGCTGCTATCTCTGATATCTCTTGTCATAATATTCCCCGCATTCAAAATTCACGAATAACTGAAATTACTATAATTTAAGTTGGCAATATTAATACACGAACACTACATATATCGTTATAATTCGACTATAATAATTATATTCTCATACAACGATAAAGTCTTAAATCGATGAGACTAATTAATATGTACGCATAAATTCAATTAGGTGGTAGAGCCACGCTGTAGCTATTACTAGCTTCAGCATGAATGGGTCGAACCGGGGTAGTACCACCCTCTCTCAGAACACCGACGTGAAGTAACAGTGCTTGCATTGTTGCGTTTCGTTCGGTCAGTGAGAGCGCCGGATACCCACCTCCCTTCTCTTTCCCTCCTCCCACACTCCTCCTCACCCAAACACAGGCTGGCAACGCACTTGAGACTCCCCTGGTGTTACAAGAGTCTATGGATGGTGGTGATCACTTAACATCAGGTGACCCACCTGTCCGTTTGCCTCCTTTTGACATAAAAAAAAAACATGGATAAAATATTTTATCTCTAAGCGGCCACATACTTTGTCGTCCAAGATTTTTTCTACTCAATAATGATTTTGGAACTATGATGTCATGGAAATTAGTAGTGGTCATCATTACATAGTATAAAACAAAGTCCCCTACCGCGTCTGTCTGTCTGTCTGTTCGCGATAAACTCAAAAACTACTGAACGGATTTTTATGCGGTTTTCACCAGTGGATAAAGTGATTCACAAGGAACGTTTTGGCATATAATTTGTCCCGGATTGTTTTATAATCAGGGCGGGACAACGTCTGCCGGGCTCGCTAGTGATCTTATAAAATATATACGTTTTTGTGTCACAACGGATACTATTATACAAATTCCCTGGTCATAATCTTGTTCTACATAATAATCAGCAAGATTCAACACTTGCTCTGCAATAAAAATTGTTGTTTTTCTAAAGAATAAGCAATTTAACAATAGTATTAAAACTATTTATATGTATACTTGAAACGGATAGAGTTTTTTAGTACTAATTGTCTCCATATAGCTGGTTTAAGTTTGTTAGACATGTTCCAAATTTTACCTTATATTCTAGTCTCTGTTGAATAATTACGAGACAATTAATCGGAACAAATGTGTGACAGCAAGTATTAGAATTAGTAATAGTATTGAATTTATAAACTTGTAATTGTACCCACAAATATGATTGTAAGGATGAGCCTGAAGTAAATGATATTATTATTAGTAATTTAGTGAAAGTGTTTCCCATAAATTTCTAATATAATTGCGTTTTAGGCAACGCAGAAGCTATCGTATGACATTATATCTTCAGTAAATATTATATCTACGTTCATAGTGAACAATTTTACTAATTTGTTCTTCCAAAGAATATACATTTTATAAAAACCTATTTCAAATTACTTCATGTATTTTTAACTAAATCCACATACACTCTAGGTCCCAAGTAATCTCTCAAGGATGAAAAGCCAAGAATGATCGATGTTACACAAGAGAAAAAAATTGTCACAGCCTTTTTGTAAAATGAACGGCTAGAGCTGTTCATACATATAATTTAATGTTAATACACTTATAATATATTACATAGATGTAATGTGAATACTTTATCGTAATGTACAAATTTATTTGATAAGAAAATAAACATAACATGACTACTAATGACTCTAAATAATTATCACATCTTCATCTTTATAAATATGTATATAAAACTGTATAAAAATAATATTGTGTACGTATTGATTCGGAAACATTTGCCGATAGCTGAGGATTTCTCTGATACGTTGAATCTTTACAACCTTATATATCTAGTTATATTTTGTAGATAAACTAGCTGGCTCAGCAGATGTTATTCTGACCTTTCTGGTAGTTAATAACTCGATCGCAGCGTTACCTATCGTATCTTAGTATAGTTATGAAACTAGTGCGTGGTTCGTACTAGCCATATTGCCAGCTGGTATCAGTTATGCAGAAATATTTTTTATATATTATTACTAACTTTAGCTCGCGGTTTCGCTCGCATTCATTAAGATTTGATCAATTCCTCAGGAGCGGTACTTCTAGATGGAAGGTCCTTATGTTCTTTTCAGTACTCCTGATGAGATGTATGTAAAGTTTCATGTTGACCGGTTGAGTCGTTAAGTTGTGAAACCGTAACAAACTCACGTTCTTCTTTATAGTATTAGTAAGGATAAACTTATTCCATATTTTATTCCCTTTAATATAAAATTACATGCGAAATTTCATTAGAACCCTGTTTGAGCGAACTAACAGAATGTTTCACCACGACTGATAGATAAATATTCAAACCAACGCACTTTCGAATTTATAATCTTCTAAATATATAAAAATCTAGTCTCATGATGTTTGTCCACGATGAACTCCGGAACTTGGCGTGAACGTGTGAGATGGGATAATTTATATTTCAAATAATGGCCTCAATAGTTTTTTAATTACTAATTAAATGATTGTCAATGTTGATTATTCTTACTAACTATTAGTTTCATCACTGTCGAACAGATGGCGCTTTAAATTAGTTTGTTGCCAGAAAACTGTATTACCGACTGTTATAAATATCTCATAGATGATGCCTCGTTTTAATTTTGAATTACTTTTTCAACTCCAGTTTATTTTATGGTGCACGTGTTCTATTGATCTATTTACTACGTAACCTCGTTTTTTCTGTATCAATTTTTATTTTATATTTATAGTTTTATGTTATATTATATTTCTAACTACAACATTGGAGTAAAACACATTTTTTATTACCCCAACAGGTTTTAGGTAGACTCATTACCCAATAATAACAAAAACTATGACAATTTTAAATTAACATGTAATAACTGAGCCACAGCAACGCGTGGCCGGATTAACCAGTATGCATTTAAAATTAAAAAAATATCTATGTAAAGAATGATAATAAAATGTACTAGACAATATATATGGTTCATAAGTTAAAGCAATATCCTAGAACGTCGCATACAGCAATCTCATGAGACGCGGAGTTAAGTAAGAGATTGAGTGCCCCGAACCCGTGTCGTCACTGCTATCTACCCGCTCGCAGTCATTAACGGCAGTGTTGTTGTCCGAACTTATTATCGTTTAATTTATGACCACACATTACCGTTTAAGGCGCCATTAAGCCGTGCCGGGAGAGACCCGGGGAATAAATATACCGGCAAAGTTCGCATGATGAACAGCCTCGACTCATTTCGCTCACGGCACGCCCCAGCACGTGCTCCAGTTAATTTCTTCTCGTTACAGATCATAAACTGTGTATTATTTCTTTATTTTTCAATTGCTGGTTGGTGCCAGTGACTTCGCTCTCTTGAAAAGGAGTTTTATTATTCCGCGGGCCACAATTGCGTACTTTATCTTACACTAGTAATTTCCCGCGGCTTGGTACGTGTTTTCTATGTCATCATTATTTTCGATATTTATATAATTTAAGTAATAAACGAACGGAAGGACGGAGGAATGATTGATTTTATTTCCCCTTTTCCACCACCTTAGGAATTGAGTTTCCAAAAATGCTTGTTTAGTGCTCACATACAGTGTAAAAAGAACCCGTATGTAAATTTTCCCGACTCTAACCCCAGTTTTCCAGATTGTCCGTTGATATGTCAGTCAGTTAGTTTGTCAGTTCTTCTTTTATATATACGGGGGATTTCCTGCCTTGAAAAAAAAAAAATCCTAAAAGTCGATCGCAGCCCCCCCTCCCGGGTCCAATTGTGAATCTAAACCATTCTCGAATCTCCACAACACACACAAAAAATTTCATCAAAATCGTCAGTCGTATATATACTTAGTATATATATATATACACCGAATATATATCTTAAATACCTATGATTTTAATGTTTAATTCCACCTATTTTACCGATTTTATAACAAACGTTTAAGTCCTTAATGGCTAAGGTGTAATACTCTGAAAAGTTCTGAATCTACCTGTGTACCTATCTACATGTCGTCAATATTAGTTCAGCCATTTTGGAGATACGTCCGAACTAAAAACATGTACTTTAATTTTAATTATACATTTGTGGATTAATTATTGAATTAAAGTAAAGTCATTTTGTTGTTCAGTATCTCGACAATATGTACCTATATAATTGATCATTATGCATTATGATCACGTTGATCACAGTTTAAACTGTAATGAAGATCGTGATGATCGAGATCTAAACCGTCTGAATATAGATTCTGTGTCCACAGGCGCGAGCCTCGACATGTACTAAAGAATTTTACGGAATTCGTATATATTTTTAGTAATTTGCATTGAAACAGCTAATAGTGCACGGAAACAATCGAGATGAAGTATATGGAAAAATACAAAACTCTTCTCGGCGTTTGCAAATGGCCAATACGTCGCGGTCTGGCTTGATTAATCCTGAAGCATTTTCCATGATGTTGCGACATTTAGAGGCTGATATTCTTTTTGTGATCACATCAATTTTATATTTTTTTGCAATGCAAGCACTGCTACTTCACGTCGGTTTTCTTTGAGAGAGTGGTACTAGCCAGGGCGAGCCGACCCATTCATGCTGAAACCATTAATAGCTACAGCGTAGCTCTACCACCTATAGAACATTGAAAGTGTAAGTTATTATTTAATAGACGATATAAAACTATTTATAGTGAAAAGAAAACACATGGATGAAATTTTCAATTATAGGTTATCTTAATCAGTTCATCTACTGTAAGTGCCTGTTAATAATAAAATTATATTTCTTATAGATATACTAAGAGACTAATTTATCTTATACAAATAAACTTTGTTTGTACTTAAGGTAATATGATATTTGTTGAATTTTTTGTCAAATTTTATTTTACTATTTGATGAATTAGTATTTTTATATTTAATAATATAATTTACAGCAAATGTAAATATAATAAATATGGAAATACCAATAAATTCATTCAGAAAAAAATTCAAATAAGTATTTTAATTTATAGGAAATAGATAGTCTCTCACCATATATATATATATATATATATATATATGATTCCACATATTTCAATGAAAAGTGTTAGATCACATTTGAATAATTAGATTGTTTAATTCTTTACATATAAGCCAAAGAAGTTTCACTTCCTCCGCATGTACACGCTGATATACACAGGGGTTTCTTTTATTAATTCAATTAATAACGACATAATTAACACAACAGTAAAAGAACAATACTAAATTGAACAATGAGTAAAACGTATTTTTGTAGTAATATCATTAAGTTTTTGAAAACTTTTATTTTTCTTAAAATTTATGTAACATTTTTCCTAGAAAGGCAACCGTCAGGATTACCTAGACATGGAAGGATAAGCACTCAGCCGTTACAGCGGTTGTCGGGGATCCTCAAAATATAAACATCGTCCAGATGTCGCAGATAAGTGAGAGAGCTTTCGACCTAATGGCAGATTACTCAAATACGTAACTCGCCGGTTTGATACTACTTTTTCATTTATTTAATCTATAGAATTATTTATTTTATTAAAATAGCGTTTCTGCGAAAAGATAGAAAACATCTAGTTAGAATAAATTAAACTTCAATACTGAATACATATACTTTATACTTTTAATCCTTGTTTACAATCTTACCTGACTTAAATAACTATAGTCTCAAACAGCCAGGGCTGTAGCTAGAGTCGAATTTGAGGTAGGGCCGCATTGGTTACAGGTAGGGCGGAATTAAAAATTTATCATAATTGATTTGCCCTCGAATGTTACAAACTGTGGTATGTTCGGAAAAGTTTAGATACCCATCGCTACAATTTTTTTTATCTCAAACTATGAACAAACAATTTAATTATAGTAATTTATCTGAGTTTTTGGTGTTTTTAAGGTAGGGCATTGTGATTTTCAAGGTAGGGCATTGTCCCACAATGCCCCTCCCCCCTAGCTACGGCCGTGAAGACACCAAGTACAGTTTGCTAGTGTTGTTGTTGGCTACAAATTTTCTATGTCGAACACGCAAAGACCGAACCTTCCATACTACCCACTAAAGAATTAATTTTCCTGAAAAACATAAATATTGGATTCAACATTTGTTAAACTTTACTTATCAATTACAAAAGTATTAAAAGAAAGTATAAATATTTTGTAAATTTAGAAAAGGCTTCATATAAACTACGTTTTATAACTGAGATCATTAAGAAAGTATCCCAAATATACTAAATCTAAATATCACTCCTATATCCTATTCTATTACTTCGTTATTTTATTCAGCAAATAGTTTTGTACGATCAACGAAGGCGAAAATCCATGAAGCTGTTCTGAACTAACAAAACAAGAGATAATAACGCTGAACTCAATTTACTTTTAGTTTATGAAAGCAACAAGAAGATAGCTTGTTCAATACTCGTCGACAATGAGTTTATACCTCCCCGCAACTTGCACGGTTTTGTTTGTCATAATTAGGTTAGTCTAATGAATACAGGGGGTTCATCCTTAGTTGTCTGCCTAATTAACAACCAAGATAGGAAATATTAATATTTATAAGGCCCCAACGGTGAAAGCTCAATTCGTTAGGTACACATTCATACCAGAAGGTAATATTATGATTATATAACCATTTGATTTTATTTTAAATCTATTGTGATATAATATTCAAATAGAACTATTAAAAGTATAAGAAAATATACTAAATATATACATGTGTATATATTAAAAATCTCTTTCAATCGCATAGCCGTCTTAATCTAGGTTCGTCAACGAACCTAATTTTTTCACTTTAAAGCTATTATTCGATTCTTTATATAATATATTATATTATACTCAGTCAAAGATTTTTGTTAATTTAGTAATATATTTAAGTTAAAGCTATGGATTGTATTGTTCTAATTATTGATCTTAAATTCGGCTAAAACTGAATATCACTATACTATAATTCCTAATTTTATAGCACAATTTATATATGCTATGTTAATGGTGTAATGACTATCCGTAGTCCGGTGAAGCTGTTAAGACCTTGCCAAGTCAATAGCGTAGTCAGTTCGAGAAAAAAAAATGTAATTAATTTTTTTTTTATGCCATAGCTGGCAAACGAACATGTGGGTCACCTGATGTTTTGTGATCACCACCGTCCATAGACACTAACAACACCAGGGGAGTCGAAAGTGCGTTGCCAGCCTGTGTTTGAGGGATAGGGAGGGAGAGGGGAGAGGAGAGAGAGAGGGAGGAGAAGGATGAAGAGGCGAGGTGGGCCTCCGGCGCTCTCACTAACCTAACGAAACGCAACAATGCAAGCACTGTTACTTCACGTCGGTTTCCTATGAGAGGGTGGTACTACTCCGGGCGAGCCGACCCATTCATGCTGAAACCAACAATAGCTATAGCGTGGCTCTACCACCTACAAATAAACACACTTACCTCAATTATTCCTCAATAGCAGAACTTCAAGTAAGTATGTAATATGATTACTAATTATATTATTATTTATTGTTTCAATGTTACATGTAAGGTTTCTTTCAAAACCTTTTCTACAATATTCCTATTTATATGAACAGCTTGTTGAAATAAATTTTGCAACTGTTATATGGATTTGGCCGAAGGCCTTTTTAACAAAACTATGTTTATAAAATGAATTGTTTATCGAAACAATTATACAACTACAATTATTAAAAAAGGTAATTAACAAAATTATCTGAATTTAGGGCAAGTGTCATCCGCGCGGATAATGGCTTCGAACTGACATCTCCGATAATGTCGCAACGAAAGAAAGCTCAAGAGCTCTGAATCAAAATAGGGTTCCTTTGGCATTTTACGTATGGGAACACTTTATAACAAAACAATACGTATAATAAAAATTATCACTAGTAAAGGTTTGTATAATATTTTCGACAGAATCACATTAAACGTCATACATTTATCTCACAAAACATTGCCCACGAAATTTATAAAAGGTTTTATATCTCTTTTATATTTAGAAAACTTTTATACGTAAAAAGATGGAGGATGTTAAATCTGATTTTATTTTTATTGCATCTACAAAAACAAATCGTTTTACGTTCGGATTTAAATTTCAGCGTTCAGACCAGGGGTAGAATACCCCGGTTGTAATAAGGCGATGTTTTTATTACAATGGGCTCTAATAAGCGGACTCTGGCTGTTTGTTCACAAACATTCCTATCCCATTTCGTATTTTTACACCTATATCCGGCTAACAAAACAAAATTACAAAGATTAAATTACTGAATTGTGCTACACCAGAGTTTTAGTGGTGTTCGCAATAATCTAATTACTATTTAATATCACAAATAATATTTAATGATATAATCACACACTATAATATGTAATAAAAAAAAATCCTCTGCCACGTCTGTCTTCTTTTTATATCATAGGAGGCAAACTAACAGTTGAGTCACCTGATATTAAGTGATCACCACCGTCCATAGATACTTGCAACACCAGGGGAGTCGCAAGTGCGTTGCCAGCCTGTGTTGGGGGGGCAGGAAGGGGTAGGGGGGTAGGGGAGGGGAGGTGGGCCTCCGGCTCTCTCACTGACCGAACGAAACGCAACAACGCAAGCACTGTTACTTGCCTCTACCACCTACGAAAACCTGTCTGTTCGCGATAAATTCAAAAAGTACGGAAGAATTCAGTTTTCAGCAGTAGATGAAGTGATTCATGAGGAAGGTTCAGGAATATAATTTGTTCTTAGTAACGATTTTTAACTTGAAGACAGTATCTGGCCAGGCCGACTTAAAAGAAGCCCTACCACGATATATAGTTTGACCACGATGGTTTTCCTTCACCAAAAGCTCCAGCTCAAGGATTCGAACCTACGTGCATCGACGTAGTATCCAGACACGCAAACCACTCAGCTATCATCGTTTCAATATGACCTAGTATATATTGTAGGTAGTAGAGCTACGCTGAAGCTATTATTAATGGTATCAGCATGAATGGGTCGGCTCGACCGGGTTAGTACCACCCTCTTACAGAAAACCGACGTGAAGTAACAGTGCTTGCATTGTTGCGTTTCGTTCGGTCAGTAAGAGCGCCGGAAATCCCACCTCCTCTCATCTTCCCCCTTCCCTTACTATATCTTTCCCCCAAGACAGGTTGGCAACGAACTTGACTCCCCTGGTGTTGCAAGTGTCTATGGATGGTGGTGATCACTTAACATCACGTGACCCACCTGTTCGTTTGTCTCCTATGGTATAAAAAAAACTCTCAAAATAAATAATTTTGAACAAAATACCGATATTATAGAAGTAGTCTAATAATTTTTATCAGTCTTGGCAGTGCCAAAGTACCTTATAATTAAATTTGCTCTTAATATCAATATATATAAGGTACCTAGTAGTGATCCTGTGGTCGAAATTCATCCATATTATGTTACGAAGGGCGTGTAAGGGTTGCGAAGTTTTGTTAATATACCTATTATTATCTATTTTTATTACCTTTAATCTCAACTCTAAACGATATCTCACGGTCTGATATAGGATTAAGAGGCTTGCTAATAATCTTTTAGTCCCTAGTAGAACACATACAATCTGGTATTATGAGTAGTTGATTTTATCTTGATAACAGTACTAGATTTAATATAATCAAGAATACCTTATTCATCTTAGACCATAAGGAGGCGCTTATGAACGTCAAAACTAGCACCGGTTCGGAAAACAAACCAGTCACTGAGAAGAACTGGCAAGAAACTCGATCGGGTTTATCTTTTTAATGTTTATATTTTTATAACTAATGACATTATACCCAAAAAGCTGTTTATAACGCATTCAAATTATTATCGTTTTTAGTGAACGCACAGAGAGAAGTGTGAGCTCCACACATTAATCAAAACGTAGCGTCACTTTAGGTCGCGGCGTCACCTGCATAAATATACATTTGAACTATCTAACTATATATATATATATATCTAACTATCCCTCAGAAACAGTACATTTTTGGTGGATGGAAGGTAACCTATATGCTTTTCTGTACCCTTAACAACGTGTATCCAAAATGTCATTATCTTTGTTGGAGTAATTAAGGCGTGAAAGCTTAACAATCAGAATTAGGCTATTATAACAATGACTCAAACTTCTAAATACTTTAATACTGACAATATTGTTACCAATTGTATTAAATTATGTCAATGTATATATATACAGTGGCGGTCGTATAATTAGACTACCAACGGTCCTTGACATTATGTAAGATACTTCACCGCAATCATTTTTATTTTGAAATTAAACAATAAATAGGACAACAATATGTTCAACGATTTATCATTTATTAGAAAAACAATATAAATGCCACTACACAAGTGCAGTTTCAATATTACATTACGGACAAACATTTAAATCAGTTTTAAGGTATGTACAATAATGGTCAACTAATTAGAAACAACAACAAAAAAGTATAAAAAACAATATTTTTTTAAGTATTAGTATTAAATATTGTTATTTACGAAATAGCTACTGTCCACAACATACCAATAGTTATAATTAATATTTAGTGGCGTATCCCTTATTTTCAATAACAGGATTGCAACGACGTGGCATTGATTCAATCAATTTCATACATTTTTCTAGGGGGATTGAATTCCATGCTTCAACAAATGCTTCATATAGTTCGTTTTGACTGATGTTACGTTTGTCTGAGACTTTCTTTTAACAATATACCAGAGATTTTCTATCGGGTTTAAATCCGGACTATTTGCTGGCCAGTCTAAAACGGATATACGCTGTTTGCTAAGGAAACATTTGACGCTAGTTATTGGTCGTGTGTTTAGGGTCATTGTCATGCTGAAAGATCCAGGTTACAGGCAAATGATCGTCCGAGTAGGGAATCATTGTGTGCTCTAAGATATTTTTGTATTGCCATTGATCCATTGTACCTTCAATCTTCCGAAAGGGTCCAACTCCGCATCCTGAAAAACACCCCAAACTTTAATATTACCGCCACCGTGCTTCACTATACTCCTTGTGTACTTATAATTAAAAGCATTGTTTATAGGACGTCTAACATAGCGGCTTCCATCGGAATTTACCATATTTATTTTTGTTTCATCCGAAAATGAAACTTTTTCCATTCTCCTACCGTCCAATTAACATATTTTTTAGCGAATAATAATCGTTTCTCACAGTGTTGCTTGATAAGAATCGGAACTCGAAAGAGATTCTTCCAAACAATTTAGCTTCCACTAACCTTTGGCGTATCAGTCTTGACCAGATGCTTCTCGGGTCATCAGGCGAAAAAACTTCATTTTTAATCTAGTTGGAGCCTTTCATTGGGCCTTTTTTAGCAACACGAACGATTAGCGTATCTTTTCTGGGAGAGGTTTTTCTTGGCCGAACCTTTCTAAGAACATTTTCAACGATCAATTGCATTAAAAACTTTCTTAATAGAACAATTTAACTGCTTAGCTATTCTTCTGTACGCCCACTTATGATCTATATGTAAATTAACAATTATTTGCCTAGTTGACGCGACACAACTTTTATTTTTATCAATTTTGAACAAAATAAAATTCAGATTAAATTTCAAATTGCCGCCAAAATAATAGAAAAGGTCAAGAAAGAAATGTTATTCTCCAACTTCAAAAAAGAACGCGCTATGGATGCTTTTTTAAAATGTTTCTAATTAGGCGTCCAAGCGGCCAGTAACAGAAAATAAACTCCTACATGTATAAGACTCATTTTGTAATTATAAGTAAGATATGTTTTATATTTTATGCACTTAATGAGTTTTTTTTATTTTAGTGGATATATTATTGCATGATTATTAATTACAAACATTTGTTCGTTGAAGTTATACTGTCTCTATTCATAAGAAGTGTTTCTAATTATATGACCACCACTGTATATATTTTTCTATTCTGCAGAATCTTAGTCCGCACTTTTTATTTTGCTTTCGTTTAATTTGTTGTATACGTCAAAAATCATATCTGTGGCCAATAGGGTATCTTTCCTTTTTTTTATTTTTTACATTCAATTTAATATTAAATATTATAGTGGACGCTACTTTACACTTCCGCCTGGAATTGATTGACCACTACTACGTCCAAATGCAACAAAGAGCAAACTGCAAAAAAAATATATTTTTATTATATTATTTAACTATTAACTATTTTAGGACGATTTTTTTAATGACGTTACTGTCCTTATGGCGGTTGCATTTTGATCCTTTATGGCCATCTTTAGGTTAGTATAGGTATTTTGGTATTTAGGTGTCAATGTCTATTAGTCATAAAAAAATTATAGGTATAACCATTTAGATTTTAACTTACAGAGAATAGATAATCCAATAAATTCCACTAACGTCGACTTACGTATATTACAATACGCTATTAAAATAAATAAAAATATACATTCAGGTCAATTTAATTATAATTTAATAATCCGTATTAGCCTGTCGTATATTAACGCGACATAATGTAGCCCTAAAGATCTGGAAAATTAACAAGCATAAAATTGAAAGAGACATTAACATCGAGCTTCGAGAGTGTTAACTGCATTATCCGTTAATTATTCATGAGTGACAAACTTCTTTGAGTGAAATTGGCGCAGAATTCAGCTATCAAGTTTGACTCATGAATATGGAGATATGAAAGCATATCATGCTACATGGCAACTCGTGGTAAACGAAGGAAAATGAAACCAATTTTGATGATAAATTATCAGGTTACTTTTTAATGTTTATAAAGAAAACAACTTTACCAACTGTACATATTAGAGTTTATATTGAAATACATAGTATAATAGTAACATAGACGCATTCGCAACATCAAATTGTACGTATGACTCATTTATACAATGAGCTCTTATCTAAGCACATCTCATTAGACATATTTGTCCGTCGAGCTTTTTAATTCATATGTACAATTAAACACATTTTATACCCATGATTCAGTAAATTATATTCCAATATTTTTGTTTATATTTGCAATATTTTTTTATAGATGTGTTTATTTTCACTTTCTCACTATTTATTCTTGTTGTTTTTCAATCGTGTTTATATTTAATGTTACCTAATTTAATTTTTCAATGTTATTAATAGTGTAAGTTATATCGATGCGATAAAGCGTTTTCGGTTTTCAGTCTAATAAGCTTCTTCTTATTATTGCTATTACTAATAATTCATCAGATTGTTGACTGTTGCCTTATCCCCAATTACAAATAAATGAATGAGCAGAAACGAATTAATATAGGTGAGACTCTTCTTGAATTATTCGCCAAGCGCTTCGTTTCTACCTTCACATTAGAAAGCATGCATACTATTGAATGCATCTCGAGTGAATATGAGTGTGAGTACGAATCTCCTTCAATTACAGACCCATTACTTCGTTACTATCTTCAGTCTTAACACCGAAATCGAAAACTGTACATTAGTATTCAATTTAATGTTTATATAACCTTAACTGTCATTGTGATAAAATTGAAGCAAAATCTATTTAAAGAGCAAAACAACCTTAGATTCCGCACCAATATAAAAAATCTCCAATTGTTAATTTACTTTCGTTTTTCCTCCTTTTAGTCTTTATATATCTACTCTAATACATCGCCAGTATTGGTTAAGATCTTTATAAGTCTAGTAATTAATTATCACTAGTCGAATAAATCCAAAGACAAATATAAATACTAATAAACTATTACTTAACAGTTTATAGGATATAATTAAGCTAAACGGTAAAGACGTACGTACACATAGATTACAGATAAAGATTAATGTTGCCTACGTAAGGAGTCGAGTGCTATCGGCTAAATAAAAATCAATATCTGAATCGGTTTCGAGTTTCTTCCTCACAGTCCATTTGCTTTAAGACCGTAGTGCTTTCTCAAAGAGATTTCCCCGGTCCTTATTTCGAGATCCTTTAGGACCACACTTCAAGAACAGCACAACATCTTAAAGGCCCCGCGCTTCCGCCCTTCCGAGAAATGCCCGAGATAAGAGAGACGTTTTGACGCCATTCATGTTTATGCGAGGGCAAATGGCCCTAGAATACTGCGTACTTATTATAAACAAGTGCGATATACAACATACAATATATTTAAAAGGGCGACGGATGATTGAACAGAATGTATTTCAAGTGCTATAATATATGCGATGCCACTTAAAAAAAATATTAATATTTAGTTATTATTTGTATCCCAATTTTCTGTTACGCGACGTATTTTAACAACCTTTCTTATTTCATAATACATACATACGGTTATGATTCTAAGAAAGTTATTGTTCATGCGTGAGTAAATAATAAGTAATCACATAACAATAATACTCTTATTTAGATACTAGCTGATATTCTGGACATTGTTTTCATAAAATAAGGTTTGATGCTTCATGAGAATCATTTATTTAGATTAACTATTGAATATTCCTTTATTGTTTATTACTAAATAAGGCCTGTAACCCTTTTATCGATTTCAAAATACCTATATTGAATGATATTGGTTTGTGCGGTTTGGTTCCGAGGAATTGTTTAACATTATGCCTGTGGTTATTTTCCACCATCTCACCATTCGGCGTCGGCAAGCATTTTATTCTCACACCTTGGAATCGAAATGATCACGGACGGTCCAGTTTCAAAGGAGCTTCCTCCCAAGAATGCTTCAGCTGTAGTGTAGTGTAGTGGTAGTGGATTTTAATTTGCCTTCGGCCGCAGTGAAATATCCGACATGCTTGAACTGATTTTCGCGGAACTTTCACGGGCAGATAACTGACTAATGAGCTATTTTATGTTAAGCTAGCGGGCTCGGCAGACGTTGTCTCGCCCTGATAATAAAAAGAAAACCTTAACAAATTATACGTAAACCTTCCCCATGAACCGTTCTATCTACTGGTGAAAACGGCATGAAAATCCGTTCTTTATTTTTTGACTTTATCGCGAACAGATAAACAGACAGACCAGAGGACATTGTTTTAAACTATGTAGTGTTGAACTGTTACCTGTGCATTCGTTCGTGTGAAATTGATCAAAAATAATTTGTTTACTATAAACAAGCGCGTGAGACGTGCGCTGTACTGGATTCCAAAAATAAATGTATGTAATTTGAATTATATTATCATTTTGGTTAATTTGGTGGCTATTTTGTTTTATTTACCGCGTTTACATCTACATAACTCAGTGATTATAGGAACGCATAAGAATAACACAATTATATCGACAATATGAGCATGTTATATCTATATAATAAAAAAATTAACACGTATTGTTTGATAACGTATAGTTTAAAATTTTAATTACTTTCTTATATAGTGTTAGTGAGCACTGAGGGTGGTATATAGTAGGCTAAAGTTCCAGGTATGTTGCTGATGTTAAATCCCATCTCATCCGATATACTATCCGTATTCACATATCTAATGTACACGTTACATTAAATGGCGTGCGTGTCGTAGTTACAAATGTTTTTGAAAAAACATTTCTGTAATGTACACACTTACAATTTTACATTTCTTTAATACATTTAAAAAAAACGCGTGCGGAGCCGAGGATGACAGCTAGTATTATTATAAAGATCTTATCAGAATTTGTTTAGCTATTTCAAAGATTAGCCTGAACAAACAAACAATACTTCGATTTATGTGTATAAGCCTGCAACCTACAACCATCAAGTTGAAGAGTAGTTTAAAAGCATCTATTAGTGGGGTTTGACAGATAAATATGACAGTCGGTTTTTTTGGTAGGTGTAGGATAGAATCATGAGCAATGGTAACAAGTATGAAAATAGCACCAATTATCAATAGAAGTTGAGGAGTAATAGGTTAACATGGTACGGGCATATTATAAGAAGAGTTCTAAGTCATGTAACAAGAAAAGTTTTGAGTACGGAAGTGGACGGATATACGATTAGAGGAAGACCGAAAAACGTGTGAATGGATTGTGTTAAAAACGATAGGCGTATAAAAAAAAATACTGATATGACATCTAACAGCGGAGAGTGGAAGAGGAAAACAGTAAGCGATGATGATTATAATAACAAATCACAAACTCACGTCACATAATCAGGTAAGACTGCTTACAAAAGTTACCGTAAGAAATTTATATCTCTTATATTATATTCATTTCAATCATTCTATCAATATGTCTCTCTAATCCTTATATATATATTTCTTCTGTGCGTGTGTATGTCACTGAACTCCTCCTAAACGGCTGGGCCGATTTTGATGAAATTTTGTGTGCGTGTTCCAGTGGACCCGAGAATAGTTTAGATTCAGAATTTGATCCGTTGGACCCGGTAGGTGGCGTTGCGGTTGAATTTTAGTTTTTTTTTTAATATCAATGCAGGACAACGTCCGCCCGGCCCGCTAGTTCTTTATATATAAATTTCTTCTGTACGTGTGTATGTATGTCACTGAACTCCTCCTAAACGGCTGGACCGTTTTTGATGAAATTTTGTGTGCGTGTTCGAGTGGATCCGAGAATGGTTTAGATTCACAATTAAACCAGGTAGGTGGCGCTACGGTTGAATTTTAGATTATTTTTTAATTATCAAGGCAAGACAACGTCTGCCTGGACCGCTAGGATGTATATTGGTGGCGCCGATGCGATGATCGACGAGCCGGAGGGCGTGGAGGTGCGGGGGCTATCTATGTTCAATTTAAGTGGACTGTATATGCGGGAGTGCTATATTGATATTCAACTATTGCGATCAGTTACGATTAGAGAGAGAAGGGCAGGATGGAAACTTGGCACATACCTCGCGGCGATGCAGTCTCCACGTGGCTAGCCGGCTAGATGTTTCTCGTTTCTTTCCACCGAGTCTTCTCTCACACAACACTTATTGTTTATAATAAATGTCGGTACGTATGTAGCGATACGTTTATTTCTCACTCGAGCATGCAAAACTCAAAATGTTAGCATGCGGCGCGGCTCGGCGCGGACACAACAAGACACTGTGCGAGCCGCGTAAACTACTCGACGATAGCAGACGAAGTTACACAATGGCCGCCCCGCGTCCGTCGCGCGCGGCGCGGCCCACCACCCTGTGTGGCGGCAATCGAAACTAACGGCGCTCGCGGCGAATAAGCGTGTGCCATAGTTAAAGGGAAATGTGATTGGGCAAGATAGGTGGCGTGACCTGATCGCAATTAATTGGTCGGGCTTCAAAGTGACGCGATTTAATCCATAATGCGGGAATTTCCAAATATACATAAAGCGGCGCAACCATATATATTTATCTATTATTATAATAGAGCGATTTGCATTCGCCTGTCTTTATACACTGAACCTTTATAGTCGTAATATACAAGTAATATTTATATCTGTCGAACATTTACAAAAATTACATCAATAACATCTATAAAGATTTAATCATAATTGATGTTACATAATAGTGAACTGGAGAGATACGAATGACAGTAAATAAATGTGGATATTATCATGACAAAACTATGTGAAACATCAGATAATACTGCCGGCAGCGTAAACAGACTCATTGTACCTATATTATACTCGTATTTCATTGAGTTACTGAGACGATATTACATAATTAACACGCATACAAGCCATAACTTTTCAATGTTTGCTGTATATCAAGGTTCAAAGACAATATTGTATTTACGTATTATATAAATATATATTTTTCGTACATATTTTATATTCAAAGTTAATCATCATTACATAGTATAAAATAAAGCCCCCACCGCGTCTGTCTGTCTGTCTGTTCGCGATAAACTCAAAAACTACTAAACGGATTTTCATGCGGTTTTCACCAGTGGATACAGCGATTCATGGGGAACGTTTTGGTATATACTTTGTCAAGGATGTTTTTATAATCAGGGCGGGACAACGTTTGCCGGGTCCGCTAGTATCAATAATATAAAAAAAATGTTTTTTATATAAGTTTTGGAATTCATCCACAATGCCCTTGATGATAAGTCACGATGTCAACTAGGATGATAGCACGTTAAGACTAGAGAGAAAACTTATTTCTAAGTGTAGCAGATATCTACGAGTGCTTTGTGATAAATTTTCAATTTGACGCTGATAGCCAACCATACGGGCATTAGAAAAAGCCCTTCCACCATGGTACAATTATAAAAACAAAACAACAATAAACAAAAGAAAACACAAAAAGTCATTACTAACCTAATATATCATCTTTTATGGTTTTGATTTAGAACGCATTATCTGTTTAATTCAAACAAATATACCCTGTCCATTTTTCACTGAACTCTATTTGCTTACTCTGTCTTAGCAACTTCTATTTAACTGCAAAACATTTGTCTCGCTGAAAAGAGTTCCGCTTGTAACATTTTTTGTTCCGCATTATTAAAACAACAATGGAACGTTAATGAAAATTGAATTTCGAATAAGTAATTCACTAAATTCATCGTTATTTCTAAAAGCGAAACGCGCTTGTATTACTTTATTTTACAAAATGTATTCTCAGTAAAATTTTATGGGGATCGTTTAGGAGTGGGCTGCGGAGGGCGAGAATCATTAATAGGCTACGTACACGGTGGGCGGCGAGATGCGTCGCCGGCGCTCCTGTCCAAGCAATTTGTATCAATTACTGTATAACTGTTAACTTCTAACTGAGCCCTTATTACTGTAAGTAATTGCTGTGATCTTTGTACAAAATGTTTTAATTATACAAAAAATAATGCAATATTTTGTATCGATAAATTAATATAGTTTCCATCTTTATTATTTATTCTAGGAGAAGTTAATGTAAACGTTTAATTAACACTATTTATAATTATACTGTACCAATATACGTTATGTACATAATGAATTCAGCCGTTCACTAATTACTTTTCTGAACCAAGTCGGAATAGATTAATTTTTAAATAAATATTAGTATGTAGATTTATTAAATTTAGCAAGTTACAACACACCATTGGCATATAATAAAAGAAAATCCCTGATATCTATTAATATAATAAAACTCAGATTGATTTTTATTGTTTGTATTTCCATGTTGTGGAAATACCAGTAACAATAAAAAAATTGTTTAGATGTTATAGACTATAGTCTATATTGAGAAATATTATAGGTTATACGGACAAAATATAGGATATTACGCCACGGTCTTTATGAGTGGAGCAATTAACTTACAAATTATAAGTCAGACAGTACGGGAAGCGAAAATATAGTAATACTGCGGACGCAGCTTGTAGGCTTGTGACTTCGGAAGGGGTGTAAGGGGCTTAGGGTATATTGGTCGACCAACGAAAACCTAGCCTTACAGAGAAGAGCTCAACTGTGAATACCTATGCCAGCGAGGTAATATGTTAGCTTCCTACACAACAGTCGTGCTTTATACGGAATTTGTTTGAAGTTTACTTATATGCGTTGACAATAATGCATTTTTAATTAGGCTTTTTCAAACCGTGTTTTTTTTTCGAATTCATTACGCTATTGGTTTTAAACCGTGTGACACTTCTAGTAATATATAAAGGATAAGGTCGAATACATCAGTGTCGTCCGTGTTATTTAGCAACAACTTCAGACGGGTCTCGAGCAGTTCATTTAAAATTCGTGTCGAACAATGTAAACGATTGGTTGTTAAC
This sequence comes from Antheraea yamamai, assembly GCA_036509395.1. Taxonomy (NCBI): domain Eukaryota; kingdom Metazoa; phylum Arthropoda; class Insecta; order Lepidoptera; family Saturniidae; genus Antheraea; species Antheraea yamamai. The sequence goes on along the minus strand of AP028428.1, from coordinate 10,523,297 downwards.
TCACCCACGCCCGTTTGCACTGAAATAAACAGGCTACGTGTATCGAGCGTGTCCGCGACAGGCAAAAAGTAGAAATTGGAATATAGAGGTAAAGCCCCGTAGGTCGAAACGGGCAGAGTTTAGAGGTCCGTCCTCCGGGACACTTGCCAAACAAACTTTCTGTTTTATCAAACTGGTAATTCAAATTTTTTGTTTTATTACCATTAAAGCTCTGGAGATTTATTGGTAGCCACTTTGCATTAATTTCACATTCATTACGGATCTCCTGAATTTTGAGGGTGAATATTTTTTTGTTTGTTTTCAGATTCAGTGTAAATAATTAATGAGAAAATGAACTTATTGTAAATGATTTGAATTAACCAATACAAATGGAAATGAAAATGTACGTAATCAAATGAATTAAAAATTAAGGGTGGGTGTCCTTGATTTGAATGGTTTCACTATCTTCTTACTCTTACTTTATACCACCTAAATAGGGTCTTCATAATATGATTTCCTGTATCACTCTAGCCCGTCAGATGTCATTTCAGTATTGGCACCTTTTATACACATATCATTTTTTACACAATCGATCCATACCTTTTCGTTCTTACTCTACTCCTACATCGGTCAACTTTTATATTCAAAACTTTTCTTGTTACTCGACTTTCTCTTCTCATAATATGCCGGTACCATGCTAACCTATTGCTCCTCAACTTTTCTGTCACTGGTGCTATTTGCTTCCTCTGATATACTCATTCTTAATATTATCCATTCTGGTTACACCACACACCCATCTTAATATTTGCATCTCTTCCACATGTAATCTTTTCTTATCCGTCTCTTATATAGCCCAGCACTTGGATCGACGTAACAAGACAAGAATTATTATAGTTTCCCCTTGGGATCAATGGCATTCACGGATGGCAAACTACCCCAGACGAATGGTGGCCGAAAGGTTTGACCTACGAAATGTCAATTCCATATGCGCAGGATCGAACCCCTTTTTACTAATTTACATTATCAACACTATGGTCTGACGATGAAGGAAAACATCGTGAGGAAACCCGAACTTGAGAAATGTTCTTTTAGTACCGTATGTGGGAAAAATATAAACCTGTGAATTTTTCACAATTTCCAATGGCCAATACGTCGTGGGTTGGCGTGGTACGCCCATATCTATCTTTGAGAAGGTAGATACAAAATATACAAATAGATATTGCATTTAATTGTTTAAATTGAACAGTTTGTGAATAGATGCTGTAACGACCTTCCAGAAATAATTGGGAACGATTGGACTCGGACGGCTGAACATCGAACACAGAAATGTCGCCCTATATTCGACTTACCTGCTTTTATTGTTGGAGGTCGGTCTACTGACCAACGACGACTAATTATAATAACGATTGTTACTGTAAATATAAACAAGATAATAAAAATGTTGATTTAATTCTTGTAGAGAAATTATTATATTCCATTTGTGAGTAATTATATTGTTTTTATCTATTCGTTAAATAGTTTTGTGGCACCCCTAAAGCAATAAAAAATTCTTTGTAATAATATCTAAACGAATATTTATTAATAACTACAACATTTCAGTGTTAAACATTATATCTTTCACACAACAAGTACTAAAATAGATAAAAACATAAAACCCTTTCATTCCAAAACATACATAGGTATTCTTGATTGGATATCTGCCATCCCTAACTTCGTCTATATGATTACTAATATATTTATGTTATTACCTATACAATACAGAAATAAAATATGTTTGTTTGTAGTAAATAATGTCCGGTACCACTGATCCAATTATAAACGATCTTTCACGAAATGGAAATCAAATTATCCTTGAGTGACATACGCGATGTGGTATCCTTATTTTCAAATTTTAATTAACGCGTACTGTAACATATCGATAATATTTATAATAGATCCCGAGCAAGCTAAAATATAATTATATAAAAGCAATTAAGAACATGAATGGATGAAGGTTTTAAAGAAATACGTTCTCAAGTTTGGTTATATCTTTGATTATTTCCTATATATGTAGTTACATACTTTGATTTATTTTTAAGCATATTTGAGCTAACTTTGTAATAACAGAATAAGCTTAGGTCATAAAATGAAAAAAAAATTGCATATTACCATCATCGACTTTTATCTTCAATGGCTTTTTAATTAAAATCATTGTAAGTCGCTTCCCGAGACCATAATACACATTTGCATTGGAATAATTAAAAGTGTAAGTGAAATTTTAACGTAATAGAATCCCATAGACAGCCAACTTTACAATACGAAGTCGCAAGCAGTCATTAGTTACTGTATAATGAAAATATAAAATGGTTTCAATTCAAAATAACGTAATCTATTCTCTTGACTTAAGCGAACACCGCACATAGCTTAAGTTATCCATTAATGAAGATTAATTGTTGACGACGAAGCGCAAGCACGAAGTTACACCATATAGTTGTGCAGACGAGGCCATTAATTTAAAATATCATTAGAACTATAGTATACCATTATTACCAACAAAATTCATAATCAAAAATGTATAGCTATTTCAGACCCAAACTCGAAACATTTGGAATACCCATATAAGTCTTATAACCTGCATATTTAATGAGTAACGATGGTATCATTTTAAGTTCATACTGTCACAAGAAGTTATATTTTGCATGTTGATAGATCTTTATCTAAGTCCACCTGGCTAGCTACCACCCTCAAATTGAATATCTGTCGCGCTTTAGTGTGTTCTGGCAGCTACCATTAAGAGCTCCCTCTAGGATTAGTGTTTACAATCATAGATCACATCGACATTTAACATCAGATGGGATCGTAGTCTAATTCGAAAACTTATAAAAGATATAAAAAACGTCTCAAATTAGCTCTGATTTCGCAGTAAAGGTATCTGCCTATTAAGGCAAAAATCGTAGGTTTAAATCGTGCCTATAACGAGCGAATTAATATAATACTGGAAATAAACATATTTAGGTCTTAAATAACTTCGACCTTGTAATTTATTTTGTCGCTTGACAATACTAACGTTTGTTTTATTAAGGAATTGTTCCTCGCCATTATTTCATTAGTAGGATTACCAAGTTTCCTTTTTACCCTATGTAATACATTGTGACGTGTAATAAACCGTACCATAATTGAGTGCTATACTAGAACTAACGACCATGAATAAACCCAAAATTAAAGAATACATCCGAAACTTGTCTACGGTACTTTGTCTATGATATTTCTATTCTAATAGGTCTTTACCTATGAAATTGCCGTTCTGCAGTACTGGCCATTTCAAATCAAAATAATTTTTGTTTGGTTAAGAATTCTAATTTCAAATTAATTTTATTTTAAAAACATGGAATTCTTTTTCCAAAAGTAGTCATTTGTTTATTGATTAGTGTTACATTTTCATCGCATTTCATTCTTTTTTGTCATCATAAATACGTTAAAAATTCGAGTAATTATGGAATATGAGTACCGTCGTGGCAGCAACGCGGCACAAGCGGCACGCAACATCAACGACGTTTACGGAGCTAACACTACAAACCAACGCACCACCTGTTATTGGTTTGCTCGCTTCCGTTCTGGGAATTTCGACCTGAAAAATGAACCTCACGCTCGGCCGAAGACTTTGTTCGACAATGACGAATTAAAGGCGATTGTGGAAGCTGATGATATACAATCTACGGCTGAATTAGCAGCAGCTTTCGACGTTAGCGTCAAAACAATATTGGTACATTTGCGTCAAATTGGCAAGGTAAAAAAGCTTGACAAATGGGTGCCCCACGAACTCAATGATCGCCAGCGCGAAGTACGCGTCGAGACGTGCCTTGCACTGCTCAGCAGACACACAAATGAAGGAATTTTGAACCGCATTTTTACCTGCGATGAAAAATGGATTCTGTTTGATAACCGCAAGCGCTCAGCAAGTTGGTTAGATCCTGGTTCAGCACCTAAACAATGCCCTAAACGAAAACTTACCCTACTAACTATTCATCACAGCTTCTTACGAAACGGGGTGAGCATTACTGCAGATGTGTACTGTGAAGAACTGAACACAATGATGGAGAAGCTGGCACATCCCCAACAAGCATTGGTCAATCGCTCGTCTCCGCTGCTCCTGCACGACAACGCACGACCTCATACTGCACAGCAGACGGTCTCCAAGTTGCAAGAACTGGGGTTGGAAGTTCTCCGTCATCCGCCCTACTCACCAGACCTTGCGCCTACAGACTACTACTTTTTCCAGAATTTGGATAACTCCTTGGCGGGAAAAAAATTCAATACCCGAGAGGCAGTACAAAATGACATTGAAGAATTTGTTGCCTCCCGTCCAGCTGATTTCTTTAAGAAGGGCATCAATAAACTGCCACTGCGTTGGTAAAGATGCATTGATTACATGGGTGATTACTTCGATTAATACAAAAAAAAATACGTGAAAAAAGTTCGTTTAATTTTTTTCATACAAAACGGCAATTTCATAAGTAAAGACCTAATATTTAATTTGTACCAAACTATTTTGTTTTATATTGAAAAAAATTGTCACTAATTTACTTTTTCAAATAATATTAGTGATGAGTGAGTGAGTCAGTGAGTGATGAGTGAGTGTTGATTTGTTCTCATTCAATTATTGGGTAAGAATGAAATTAATCTTTTATTATTGTAACTTACAGGTTTATTGTTTATAATCTCATCTGATTTTAAGTAATTGTTGTGAAGTACCGAATCTCAATCGTATAGTTAAGATGTATGTATATCTATTTAAGTTTTGGAACGTAGCAAATTCAATCATTTTGTTTGAGAAATTATTTTAAAAGTGTTTTGGAATAAGTTCAAATATTTATTTATACCAAAAAATACTGATAATGTGTTGATTTTTATCGTGTTTAAAGGAATCTAAAGTTATTTATTTTTTAACACCATTAACATCGATGCGTTTTTTATTCATTAAAATAAATTAGTGGCTATAAAATTGTTCGACGACTCAAGAAATTTTAGCTGTTATTGAGTGGAAAAATAAACATATACTTTACATGTGTCGTATAATTACATAATACTAGCCTTCCCCTTAAAACACATAGATGAGCCAGTATTCATAATAATCGATTGAAAATTGTTAGAATTCATTGTTGTCTAAAATATGAATGTTAACGACTTTCCTATTACAAAATCTCTCGTCTCTACCAACGTTCATTAGCCACTGCCCCCATCTTATCGCAACGGAGTATTAGGAGTATGTAGTCACATTATATTTCGTTATAATCGTAAGGACTCTGGTCGAAAACGGGGCCTAACGAGTCTTTGATTAGAACGTAATGCTAGCACATTTAGCTTTACACAGCATTTTAACTATACAACGTAAGACATTATTTTTAACTCATATTTCTTGTTTACCAATTTGTTTAGAGAAATGAATTTATTACATGAATAATCCTTATCCTAAACGAGAAAGTGACTCTGTTAGTTTGTTATGCGTTCATCCCTTAACTACTCTACTGACAGTTTTGAAATATTGCATACACGTTATCAGAGGTACAGAAAAAAATATAGGGTATACCATACATCCAGAAAAAATTAACTATTCCCGTGAGATATATCAAATCTACATTAATGCGAGTATAACCACAAAGAAAGGCTAGTAAGATATATAACTTATATTGTGACGTATGGAACAGTAACTATTTGAATTAAATTAAATATATGAGTCGTAGAAAATCAAACCAGCAAAGTGTGTCCGACCTATTATTTATTAATTGAAAAGAAAATTGATAAACATTAATAGTATCACAATCTTTACCCTATCTATCTATCGCATCCCTGTTATATTTTTTACCAATTACATATTACTTGCTGATTATTTACTCATAGTGGATCTACGCAATTAATATAGTAAACACATATTCAGTCACTGAACGCAATTCGTAAGCACGTTTCGTTTCTTTGATTAGGAATAGAAGGTAAATTAAATAACAAACTTAAACGTTGTCAATAAGTTTTCTTAAATTAATTGCTATCGAAATATATTAAGTATTTATTTTGTTCTAAGATTCATATTTTAACATTATCTATTGCACCGCTATGCGAAAATAAATTAATACAAAATTTCTACAAAAATTTTTTTATCACATCGCATAAGTCGAAGCAATCATCGTAAATTTAAAACAATAACGCTTTGCGCAATTTCAAAGTAATTTATCATCCGTCTCCCAAAGCAGTTTTCCACCTTTCTCGCTAAGTCGCTGTCAAAAATCATACAAGAGAGTGATCATGCTAAGAAATATTTCGTTCTTTATACAAGTTTTTCCAATATGTGCTCAATAAGCCTATTTAAACTAAAAATGTGAGCTGTCACGGAACGTCTGGCAGATCTAAATTATTTTATACAGGTAATATCGTAAAAGGATAGTTTACGACAGGAAATAAATATGGCATAATCAAAAATATAATATTAAGTTTTTTTTTTCAAGAAGAAAACGTTTGTTTATTTAATAAAAAAATGTATTAATTAAATACAAGAATACAAAATCATATAGCGTGGTGATGCACGCCACGGCAACGCGTCGCCACGCCAACAGTCGCTCTGGCCTGCCGCTATAGATGTTTCATATAAAAAAAAGGACTTAATTACTAGAAACATCCAACTTCAAATAATAGAGTTTATTCTCTAAGCCCAAGAGTAAAAACCAAAGTACCTACATTAAAAACTCAGAAAAAAATAATATTTCTACTACTTTTTTTATCGAATTAGTTAAAATTTGACGAAAAAATTCATTTTGATTTAGTTATCGTTCTACACATGTTATATGTAGCACATTATTATTTTCCTCCTATAAGCGTCTGGTTTTCGTCTCTTTGCTATTTCTTCATTTTGTTTAATATATGTTATATTAAAAAAAAACTCTAATACTATTTAATAACTCTAATACTAAACTCAAGCTCACTCAGTTTATCATTATTACTCCACATAATTTAATTCACTCAAACGTGTATTCGCCAAGTCCATTTCATTAAATCCCTTATAAATGCACTATCGTATCTATCGGATGAAAACCGATAAACAAAAACAATGTTGCAAATCCGAAGCTTCAAATCACTCAACCCTCCTTATAGACTACTGCAAATCATTTACCTAAGAGATCCCTTCTGCCATCAAAACTAAATCATGTAGGGTGTCGTACATAAACTCGACCGCCCTTGCAGTTAGATAAAATGTAAAGGGAAGTTTGATTCACTCGGAGTGACATCACACGTAAGACCTTCCTCCGCCCGCACCCCTACCCCCATAATGACGTCTTTATGCTCAGCTATCTCTATTTGCCTGCGTCTCATATCTTAGCATGAAGCGTACTTAGTCGAACCTTATTGGAAAACTTGAAGCTACTTTTGAGTCGGTCAGATATTTAATATATGATACAATACATCGATATATGTGTCTATACATTTCAAAATGAGTTAAATACAATTTTAGCCGGTCCTAATATTTTACGTCATTTTTTAATATCTACAAATGTTGTACATGTCAAGTATGAAGGTCATAAAAAAAAACTAAAAGTCATTTGGACGGCAAAATTTGAACTTCATTTTCAGTGTATAAAGCTGAAAATCTAAAAAAATTAAACATGTTATATGAACGTTTAAAATTGGATTTAACTCATTTTTAAATATACAGACATCTTCAAATAACTTACAACACAATCTAAATCTTTTATATTCTAATGCAGTATTGGGAACATCGCTTAAATTTATTTGCACAATTAAGGTTATTTTTATTTTTTTAACAACTATAACCATTGGTAACCATTAATAATGTTCATATCTCGATTAACTTTTTAATTATGTATGACTTCTCTCATGCGAATTAGACAAATAAAAATCTAAGCAAATCTTAAAGGGCCAAATATCATGAATGACCTCCAAGTCGATTCATCTCGAGATAAGCGGTTCGCGGGGCGAGGAGGCCAACATCTGGGCCGGTAATTAAGCGCATCTGCCTGCGTTCAATTTTGAAACGGTGGATGAGAGTTGCCCTGCGCCTTCGGGTCCATTCTGGAGGGTACGAGCAAATTGCTGAACTTTCAATTAAAGAGTTGTTATTCAAACCGCTTCAAGCGCTGACGGAATTATATTTTATTCCGCAACGAAAGCTTACTGGTACTTGTTTTCCGCTCTACTTGGCCACAATTTAACGATTCTTACGAAGGAAGTTGTTGGAATTTATTAACAAGTGTCTGCTTTCAATAAATTTTCATAACCGGCTTAAAGATTATACGGGATTATCTGTTCAATTGCTTGAAGCTTTCAAATATTGAGACGTATACTTTTACTGTAGCAGTATTTCAAAACTTAGTAAACACAGTATTAAATTCCGTATCAAGAGCATCTTTTAATATACTATTGAGTGGTGTAGATCAGTTGAGCTCAATTACTAGTCCCTTATTTTTAGACGATAGGCAATGAATATCGTTTTTTATTATTTCCCTTTGTCTATTTTTTATTTCGTGGCTCCGGTATACACACTTGTGTTTGATGTCTGATTGATAGTCAGGCCAACGTGGAACGTGAGAATGTGTACTGAATACATGTACATTTTATAAGAATAAATAATGTACTCTCGTACGTAACAATAAAAGATAGGTAGATGATATATTTTTTGGGTTATAAAATAGATAAGTAAATTCATGCCAAAGTTTGTCAAAGATACTTATTACTTTTTGTAGTTTATACGTACTATATAAAATCACAAGAATCTTCAACTCTATCTTATATTATTGTAGTACAACTTGTACCTATATCTTCAGCAACCTTATCTACGGAATATTCTCGTAGTTTGAATATACTTATTGATTCCGCGATATTTACTGAGGTAGGTATATTTCATCTACATAAACTTTCATAAAATTTATTTTCTAACTGTAATAACAACTATACTGTAAATTATCTTTATCTTATAAACTAAAATTCTATCAGAACAAAATATTTAAATGCGCATTAAATGAAATCGTTTCTTTAACCTTGGTGTAACAATAGCATTGTTTTCTATAGCTGATTTTAAAGAAAAGTGTCTTTAGGAGCAGTATGAGAAGAAAAAATGCATCGCCATTGCGATTTCGGATATATTAACAGTATATAAAGTTCAGTATAAGTCTATATGAGTAGCATTAATATTTCTAAACAGGACAATATACAGTTTATTATTAAAGATACGTCTGGTGTGTAACACATAATACATTACCGTATCTATAATTATGTGTAGGGTGATAATATAATGATTATTCAAGGAACTAAACGAACATGTGTAAAAAATATAAACACGCAGTAATTTTCTTTGGTAAGTTTGGTTAATTTTATATTTAACCATCGAGTAAAATATATAAATACGTGTATATATTACGTATTTACGAGTTGCAAAGTTAACCGCTTTCGCATTAAAACATACACCTGTTCGTTTTTTTATTTATATTCTTAATAACAATGATTCCGCCCGTAGTAATAATACTCAAAATATAAACTTTAATATTTCCGCAATGCACAAATTAAAGTGATATAATTTGAAAACGGATCACGTCCGGTTAGAACCAAAACAGAATAATCATTACAAACGATTCCCCACTTGGCCTCGTTTTCATTGTTTTGCATAATTGTATTGTTTCAGTAAAAGCTGGTTTCGCTGGTTTTTCGGCTCGATGTGCGTCCGGAGCGAAAAGAGGGATGCTGGTGCACCTCTTCATACTTAGCACCGCCTTCGCGGCAGCAACCACCGGGAAGCACGGTTAGTAAATTTTAATTTTTTTTTATTATTTTTGATAACATCGTGGCGAAACCATAGCATAGTGGTAGGGCTTTACTAAGTCTGCCTGGCTAGCTTTTCTCAAATTGAAAATCTGTCGCCAGGCACTTGTTCGTGCCATTCCCTTTTCAAATTAGTCATATCTATACTAATATATAAAGCTGAAGAGTTTGTTTGTTTGTTTGGTTGAACGCTATGATCTCAGGAACTACCAGTCCGATTTGAGAAAATCCTTCGGTTTTAGATAGATCATTTATCGAGGAAGGCTTTAGGCTATATATCATAACGCTAAGACTAATAGAAGCAGAGCACCAATGAAAAATGTTTCAATGTCGGGCACTTTTTTCCTTTTGAGAGATTTCGTTAGCGTTAGTGTTATATACGTTGCCATGGTAACGTGGTAAGTTTCTATCGCAAACATTTTCAAAGTTTATTTTGTTTTCCTATTCAAAAAGTTTATACTACTTTTATTTCCAATTTTTTATTTGTTCTCTATTACGTATTATAAAAATAAAGTTTGTGTATGTACAATTAAAATAACAACTTTTTGATGAATGGATATGGCTACAAATGACCAAAAAAAATTTTTTTATACTTTGTCTATATTTTTAGAATATTATATTTTGTCTGTTTGTTTGTTTGTTCCGGGTAATCTCCAAAACGGCTGGACCTATTTTAACGGGAATTTTACTTTTTACTGCCAGATAGCCGAAATTATAGCGGTTGACATATTCTATTTTATTTGTCCGCGGCTTCGTCCGCATTGCTATTTCCAAAATGGTTGGACCAATTTTCACGAGATATTCACTGGTAGATTGCAGACCTCATAAAAAGTAATTTAGGTTTTTTTCAGCCGCAGTGGAATATCCGAAATGCTTGAATTAATTTTTACGGGACTTTCACTGGCAGACAACTAACTAATGAGCTATTTTATTTTAAGGTAGTGGGCTCGGCATACGTTGTCCCCCCCTGATAATAAAAAGAAAACCTTGACAAATTATACCTAAACCTTCCCCATGAACCGTTCTACCTACTTATGAAAACATCATGAAAATGCGTTCTGTAGTTTTTGACTTTATCGCGAACAGATAAACAGACAGATCAGAGGACTTTTTTACACTATGTAGTCATGAACTGTTACGTATGCATTCTTTCGTGTGAAATTGATAAAAAATAATTTGTTTAATGTAAACAAGCGCGTGAGACGTGCGCTGTACTGGACTCCAAGAATAAATGTATGTAATTTGAATTATATTATCATTTTGGTCAATTTGGCGGAAATTTTGTTTTATGTACCGCGTTTGCATCTACATAACTCAGTGATTATAGCAACGTATAAGAATAACACAATTATATTGACAATATGGGCATGTTATATCTATATAATAAACAATTTAACACGAATTGTTCGATAATGTATAGTTTAAAATTTTCATTACTTTCTTATATAGTGTTAGTGAGCACCGAGGGTGGTATATAGTGGTTAAAGTTTCAGGTATGTTGCTGATGATAAATTCCTTCGCATTCGATATACTATTCGTATTCACATATCTAATGTACACGTAACATAATACAGTAGATGGCGTGCGTGTCGTAGTTACAAATGTTTTTGAAAAAGCATTTCTGTAATGTACACACCTATTTACAATTTTATATTTCTTTAATTCATTTATAAAAACGCGTGCGGAGCCGCGGGGGACAGCTAGTCTTTTATATAATGACAACGGTGTTCATTGTTGGACGTCTCTCATCAATTTGTTTGAAATTGACTTTGTAACACACTGAAACAATAATTTGAAACTCCGTAATATAAAAATATAACTCATAAGAAAAACACACAATTTATATACATTTTTTATTATATAGGTGCATACAAAATAAATATGTATGTTATTGATACTATGTAATATAGCACGTTGAGAATAACAAAATTTAAATTTCAATGTATTCATTAGTACAAAATGATTTAATTACTCGTATCCTCATGCATATGTAATGGACCCAATGATTAGTCAGGGCACTATTTATACCACCAGGGTAATATGAATAGTGACAAGTCCAATCGGGATTTATTTAAACTAAATTTAGAAGTTCTTTTTTTTTTCAATTTTGAGTTTATGTTTATCGTCAGTAGGAACTACAAAATACACCTTATCCAAGACTTATTTGTTTCTAGCTTGTGATCGTAGTTTCAACTTAAATTCCAGTTCTAACAAATCTAGCGCATAAGTAGGATCAAATAATGAGTAACTAATTGCGATAATTAATGAAGTTTAAAAATTATGATACTTAATCACGTGGCCGATATCATATACATAAAGATAATGAAATTATTTTGTACTGATTTTTTGAAATTTTAATTTTATCATTTTTTTACATGTCATGTAATGTATTATAGTATTTTTATTATCTTATAAAAGGAAAGTGGCTGATGTGCTGTATAAGACTGGTATATGAAGTATAAATTCATGTATTTTTATTCTTTAGTTCTTTATTACTTTTTTGTGTATGTTAAAAGAAAGAAAGTTACATTCGCAGATGTAAATATATATATATATATATATATATATATATATATATATATATATATATATATATATATATATATATATATATATATAAATATATATATATATATATATATATATATATATTTCTAAATAATTTAAACCACGCATTAGTAAATACTTATCAATTTAACATAGCATTAAATATAAATAAATATAAATGTCTTAAAAATAGTTTAAAAATATGTTTTTCAAATAATGGTACTTTAGGCCTATTAGTTTATATTATAATTATAACATGTTTATGTATGGCTGTTTGTTACCTAAATAAATAAATTAAAATAAAAAAAATTAGTAGTGTAATATTTTTGCCTTATGAATGTTGATATAAGTAGTTACTTTAATAAATTGAAATTGAATTCTAAGTGCGAATGAAACAATAAATATCAAAGACAGATTATATACAAAAACAAGTAGTCACAGAAATATCTTAACACCAGACAATACAGTTATTTACTGCTTATTTACTACCCTCAGGAGATTGTACCGATAATACTTCGTGACACTTCGATCGGAATAAACTATCGAAGTATGTTATCTATATTTATGTACGTCAAAAAGCTTAAATAAGTTTGATAACATTACGATTTTACGACAAAATAATTATATTCAGTAATACTTGACTATTACTGAATATACAAGGGCATAGAAACTTACCCGAGAGCAGAACTCAGCTTCTGTTTGCAAACAATAAGAATACAGCCTTGGCAGGTTAAAAAATTTCACGTAAAATTTGCATAAACCTTGCGAAGCCGTGTTCACTTACCTTCTTTTATTTTTATCTCATTTTTTATACGGTCCGTTTCAACTTCTATTACAAGATTTTGTGATGAAATAATTTATAACTTATTTTTGCATAATTCAGATACTGAAATGTTTAAAAGAAAATTCAGAGACATTTAAAACCATTCGTATTTATGGCACAGCTATTTTATGTCGTTACCATATAACTAAAGTAATGTAAATTATAATAAACAAATGAAGTCAAATCCGGCCCTGAGAAGGGGCTTATGAACCCAGTCATCGAGAAGAAGCGGCAAGAAACTCCATCTGGTATTATCTCTCCAGCTAATTTATTTTTACAAATCATGAATAGTTACATTCGTTTTTAATGGATGCACAGAGAGGAGCGTTATTTCCAGACGTCACAATCGTTCACATATTGATCCACCCTATAATAGCCTTTAGATATTAAAACCCGCATGACATGGTCCTTGAACTCACTATTTGGCAAATCGGTAATGTGTTTTGGGACTTTGTTATAAAACTTAACATTATTACCCATAAAACTATTTTTGGACTTAGTGAGCCTAAAACAATTTAATAACTTGCTTTTTTATATAAATTCTTACAATTTTCACACGACTTTATGTATGGGCAAAAATTAGCCTGTTCTTCTCCAGCCTCCAGGACACATACACGATAGCGATCATTTTAGATGTTTAGTTGTGAGAAGAAAACAGATTGACACATAGACAAGATTATAATATTAATGTACATATACAAAAGGCGTGAACTATGTACGTTTTATAAAATATACGAAAACGTTAAAGTCGATTCAAGAATTGCAGTTAATACTCAATCATAGATTTATGTTAGACTGATCATCGGTAAAACGTAAAAAAAAGTATTACATTTTCATTATAAATGTTGAATAAATCAGATTTCAGTTTGCATAATAATAGTAGTGTTGAAAATTGACTTATTTATTAGCTTGAAAATTCTATTAAAAACACAAAAAAGTTTACTTGAATTCATTTCATAATAATGCGATTACGAGAACAATGAAACGAACGAAATCCAAGACACGCTTGTCTGTTTTCTTTCTATAAACCATGTGGTTTATTTTATGAGTATAATGGAATAGGGGTTATTTCACGTTGATCCGGCCAGATCAAACATGACGGTGATCTACACTTCCGGACGAGGCCTAACTAATACCTACCCACCTATACTACTTCGTTTCGCTCGACTTAACTTCCTTCGGAGTGATTTACCAATATCCACATGGGAAAAAATATATGTTTCTTACAATTACTGTCACGGTGTTATCGTGAATTCTATAAAATAAGAGAATAATTTGACTGCTTTCGCTCTTAGAAAATTGCGTCTCATGTTATTGTAATTAAGTATGATTTTTGATTGCATTATTTTACACTACTATAAGAGTTTTAATACGTAATAACTATTTCAGTATATAATTTGACCAAACATAATAAATAATTTTTGATCATTTTTTGAAACTTTTAACTTTGTATTACTGTTATTAGGATTATTTAAGATACGAAATTTTATTTTCAACTTTCAATATAAAGATTTTTATCTAAATATTAGATTTAGCTGGCAGCTTCGATTGTGTTTAAAAATAAAATACAGCCCATGTTACTCACTGTACAGCTTACTAAATATAGGTGAAAGAATTTTTAAAATTGGTTATGTATTTTTGAGTACATTCATTACAAGCAAAAAATCTAATCTTCTCTCTCTGTCTAATAATATAGATAATTTATAACATAAGAGTGAAGGAATAACTGATCAATTTTGTAGATATTTTATTTTATATATTGAATTTAAATATGAAATAAAAATATAATATAAAATGCACATTTTTGTACTACATTTTATGACTAAAATATTTTATAATGATTACAGTATAAACATAAAACTTAAAGTTGTTTCTATCACATGGACAAATATATAAAAAATGAAATTAAAATAAGCACAGGAACGGTCGCTCAAAAGAAGAAAAGAAAATATCTAATAGCGTTGCCTTTGTGAACTTAGAACCGAATCCCTAGAGGTTTATGTCTTTTCGGATCAGAAGGCTTACCGGAGGACGCGTGAGGAAAACTCTTTTCTCTCATAAATATTTACTTTATGAAATAACGCGTTCAAAGTTCAGCTAAGTCTTCACCTTACACACTGTCTGTTCGTGGATGATACCGTGAAATAACGAAAAAACCATTTTTTTGTGACAGGAACTATATTCATTAATATGTTTGTTATATTTTGTTTAGATCAGAAGAATTCTGATATTCCTTTTGAAGTAAATAAAAATATAATTTCATTTTAAGCTAATAACATGCTTTAATACAATGATCGCAATAGATAGAACATTTACGTAAAAATTGTTCATTATTACAATTTCAATAGTTTCGTATCAAATTTTAATGCCAAAACTGTAAAATAAAGGTGTTGCATTTTATATGTATGCAAATAAAATCTTGAAGATTAAGAAGTTGTATGTATTTTCTTGGTTCTATTACGAAGAAAAGGGAAAAGATGGTTAAATAAAAAAATGACATTTTTTTTCTTCTCTAAACAAAAAGCCGTAGTAGGCGGTACGTTCTATTTCTATTTCTTCTATTTTATTTTGGGCAACCAGTCTTCTAGTAGTCTACCACTGTCATTGTGAAGTGAGTAACGATATTACAAGTTTTTTGATATAATTTCAATAAACTAACAAGATGGTGGCCATCTTGTTAGAACTTTCCTGAGACTTTTTGTGGCAAGTCAGAATCCATGATCCGTGGTATTATTTCCGATCCACTTCACTGGTGCACAATAACCAAACTATATTACGTAAAGCACCACCAACATTACACAAGAGCCAAATAACTCAAGATTATGGATAAAATATAAAGATCTGGCATTCCAAAATCCCGCCAAAAACTCCGGGTAGCACGTTGTACTCGTAAAAATATAGAACAAAATATAACCTAGTATTCGCTGTTACAGAGTCGGTAAAAACTGCAATCAACTACTCGTAAAATTCAACATAAAAGTAAACAATTAGTGTTTTTTTATTTATTTCTTTTAATTAATATAAAATTGATCAGAAACATCCGTATCTTCGTATTGGAATCAAGATTTGCCTCCTTTTCACTGTAAAGAATATAAATATTACCACACTTTTTCTACATAGATTTCCAACCTTTTGTAAAGTCTCACAATTCATTTGTATGTTGAAGGATATGTATCAACATTCGTAGACGTAAAAAAATGTAAATAAAAAAATACCAGTAAGTTTTTCAATTACCTTAACAATTTTTTTGTTTATTCCTCCAATTAATTCGTCAGTAATTCTTTTTAAAGCGTTGTCTATAATGTTTTGTATTAACTCCTAAAATGTTCTGCGTAAAATAGTTCTAATTTCGTTAAGAATTCCTAAGGGCTCTTCATAAATTATTTTGTTATAGTTTAGCAAGCGCTATTTCTTTTAGTGTAAAATGTTCATCTAAAATTTTGCTTGTAATAAATATTGACCCTTTCTGAAGTAAATCTTACTTTACTATTTAAGAAATTTTCAACATGTTATATCTAATGAAAATATTTGGTTACTAGCTGTATCCACAGCTCCGCACGCGTTTTTTTTAAATTGTATTAAAAAAATAGAGTATTGTGAGACTATGTACAATTATAGAAATGCTCTTTAAAAACAATTGCAAGTACGACACGCATGTCACTTACAGTAACAGGTAACGTATACGTTCATGAGGTTGATTGAGATCGTTGAGGTTTATCATCAGCAACATATTTGGAACCTTAACCCACCATATAACTACCTCAGTGCTCACTTACACTGTATAAGGAACTAATGAAACAATGGGTTAAAGATGTTATCATTACATAGTATAAAACAAAGTCCCCTACCGCGTCTGTCTGTCTGTTCGCGATAAACTCCAAAACTACTGAACGGATTGTCAAGCGGTTTTCACCAGTGGATAGAGTGATTCATGAGGCACGTTTTGGTATATAATTTGTCAAGGATTTTTTTATAATCAGGGCCGGACAACGTCTGCCGGGCCCGCTAGTTATAATGATATAATATGCTCATATTTTCAATAAGTAATACGTTTATGGTCTAATATCTTATGAGAACGACTCCTTCTATCTTCAAAATTAAGATGAATAATTATAATATTGAATGAATGAACTGACGTCTTCAAATCTTGCATAATTATAAATCAAGATATAAAACTGTATATCTGACTAGTCGACAATTTAATTAGTGCTCATTGAACTCGATACAATATTGTTATATGTTACTATGGTTACTGAGTTATGTAGACGATAGCGTGGTAAATAATACAAAATGGCCGCCAAAATGACCAAAAAAACAATATCATTCAAATTACATACATAGATACAGATATATGAATTTCAATTATATTTATTCTTGGAGTCCAGTACAACGCACATCTTACGCACATGTTTAATGTGAACAACATATTTTTGCTAAATTTCATGCGGACGAAATTACTTGTTATGATGTCCGCTATCTGCCAGTTAAAGTTTCGTAAAAATCGGTCAAACCGTTTTGGAGATACCGTTGCGGACGAAGCCGCGGTTAACAGTAGACTCATTTAGAGTAGCTTAAGTAACCCGCTATAATTTCAGATATCTGCCAGTGAAATTCCCGTCAAAATCGGTCCAGCCGTTTTGGAGATTACCTGGAACAAACAGACAGATAGACAGAAATTTTAAAAATTGCATTTTTGTGTTCCTTAGCGTGTATACTTATTATTACTTCCATACCCAATCAGTAAAAAAATGTAATTTTGATATTACATACAGACACCTCATTTTTATTATATGTATAGATAACTGCCTTCAAATAATTATTACCGTACATATCCTTTAAAATCTTGAATCGGCAGGTGAAGAAGAAGGCGTCCCTGAACATAGCATTCTTGTAGGCTCCCCGTCATATATATCCGATTACGATTTTCAATGTACATTTTTTCACAATTTTTTTTTCTTTTTTAATAATTTTAAACAATTTAATATTATATAATTTCTCAATGCTTTATGTGTTCATTTACAGTTATTTTACTTCATACTTTTATTGTTAACTTCTTAATTATTTAAATTATATTATACACTAATAATTTTTGGTATGCATGCCGTTGTTGCCTGTAAATATTATCATATCTAGCTATAACGTTGAACTGTACACTTTATTTTAATAACAATGTATTGATATTGACTCTGTTGGTAACCTAAATAAATATATAAGCTTATCTTAAAATATAACCTCACTTCAACTTTTTAAATGATTCAATTATAAACCCTAATATAGTTACTCCCTTTGTTTGTCCAAAAATATAGTTACCAAATTTGGAATAAATCGCTTTAATAATCTTCTTTTGTTAGTAACATTGTTACAAATATCAGTTATGTAGATAATAATTATATAGCAATAAATCTGATACATTTTCATAAATTACTAGCCTCTGCCCGCCACTTCGTTCGCGTGGAATAGTTTCTTTGGGCTAAGGCTAACACACAACGGAAGCTCTCAAGAGGAAAAAATACCCGATTTTGAAATATTCTTCATTGGTGCTCCGCTCCTATTGGTCTTAGGGATTGTCTTAGTGATGATATAGCCTATAACCTTCCTCGATAAATGGGCTATCTAACACTGAACGAATTTTTCAAATCGGACCAGTAGTTCCTGAGATTACCCCCTACAACATCACAAACTCACAAACTTTACCTCTTTATAATAGAATAGATAAATAATACTTTAAATTTTGAATACAGTCTATAGTACGACGGTATCAGTAGTATATAGTACTAACATACAAATATAAATGCATTTTAATAGAAATTAAGTTACACGATACGTATTTTTTATTATATGAACTGCACATTCGAAATGAGGGATTCTTTTTCGATGCATTGTTATGTGAAGTGGTATTTGAAATAACTGAGGTTTTCCTACCGAATGAATAGACATTCAAACTTAAAAACAAATACTATCGCTCTAAAATATGTTGTTTCGATAAGTAACATTCAAAGCTTGTTACCTCCGATAATTTGAGGCTATAGTATGCTACATAGCATTAAAAAATATTTGTACACAAAGAAAATTCGCTTTAATTTCCCTATCATTGTTAAATTTATCCGTTGCCTTTATTTGTGTATCACGTTTTGAATAGAATATAACTCGTTGCATCACTTCTTTCATCTCAAATTAAA
Organism: Antheraea yamamai; assembly: GCA_036509395.1. NCBI lineage: Eukaryota > Metazoa > Arthropoda > Insecta > Lepidoptera > Saturniidae > Antheraea > Antheraea yamamai. Next base: position 10,503,971 of record AP028428.1, on the reverse strand, counting down.
AGTAGATCACCAACAATCCAACATTATACAAATTCGGGTTTCATTCGATTCCCTATAGCAAAAATAGCTCCAATTTTAACAACGGAAAAAGCTTTGACATTCTGGCAGAACAATTTTCGAGAGTGAAAGTTAAAATTAACATAAAAATATATATGACAAATTTTTCAAACCCCAGAAACAAAAGAATAAAAAGTTATTTAAAAAAAAACAATACTTTATGAGAATTCATAACATCTTCTCCTCAAGGATCTGCAATGAAATTACAATTGATTAGATTTACATTCATTAATTAGATTAATCATAATAGAAAATATGCGTATGACAGATTCGTAAAATGATGTTAGACGTAAAGATCATTTTATAACGTTAAAAACTACCAAAGAAATATAGACAATATGTCGATGGTAGCTACTTATATAATTGTTTAAAAACCTAAAAGCCAACTAGGCGTAATAAATAGACTAATCTCACTACTATATCGTTTATTATTGCTATATATACTATACTATATTAACATCTTAAAATTGTTGATAAATTTCTGAGTAGTGAACTTGTCTTGCATATAGTGGATTGTACTTTTTCTTAAAAATAAATGAAGATAGTTAAATATCGGCCCTTAAGTAAATCGCCAATACCGTCATCCACACGGTGAAAAAATCTCCGTAAGTACTCACTTCATACTGTCATCTCAGGGTTGGCCAACACACATCACCCTCACATATGTGCACACTCACACTCAGGTACTACATATATGGTAGAATGGTTTTATATATTCCCTTATTTTTTAAACTCGGTTAGCTTAGTTTAGACCAGTTGTCAGATTCAAAATACATGTTTGAGTTCGTGAAGTACACATGCGTGTTTCCCTAACTCTTTTATGTATTATTAGCTTAGTTAGTGTTGCTTAGATCGATTAAAAAGTCGCGATGTTGAATTCAAGCAGCAGCTTAAACCAAGGTTCGGTCATTTTAGCGCCCTTACACTTCTCGCCATACGACTGTATATCTTAAGAGCTCGCCAAAAAAGTCCGATGTCGCTGTAAAGGCCCGTAAGGTCAACATAGTTCAAAAATTAAAAAAAGGGTTAACAACTACCGTTGGCTTGAAACACAAAAATACATGAAATATAGTTAGTTCTCCACACGTAAATGTAAATAATTAATGGACTACCACAGAAGCCAACAAAATAGATATTTATTATGCGGTCAGTTTCCAGTTAATTTTACAAATATATTTTACTTGTTAATAAATCACAACAAGAGTTAACAACATACTTAAGCAAAAAATTAATATGCAAATAAATAAATAAATAACACTATTATCTAACTTTTTCACGGTACTAAGGGTACGAACAAATACGATTTTCGGTAATAAACTGATTATGCGTCCGTAGATAAAATGAAATAATACAATGTTCGCTGGACGCGGTATTACTGACACAGTCACTGACGCGTCGCACATTCACACAGTTGAGCGAACCGTGCTGTGTCCGCAGCTGGGAAATGAATTGCAGATACGTCCAATTATCGGAGACCGATGACGCACAAACTTTATGTATGCACGCTATCATTATTCATTTTATAATAGAATCATTACCACCGGCTATTTACTAGTGGTGCCCGATGACCTATATTATTTCGTGTTTGTTATTATTTTTTGGTGTTATTATTATTTATCGTAATAAATCGTAAAATTATAGTAAGATGTATATTATATAGATATTCTCCGAAGTATATATCTGCGTATAAAAAGATTTATCTTTTATTTTTAGGACCTTTCATTCTCACGTATGTTGGAGCTTATGAATCTCAGATATATATACCGAAAACCATTTTTATATGTACTTAGGTTATCTGTAGGTAGTAGAGACATGTAAAGTTATTACGGTTTCAGCATGAATGGGTCGACTCGGCGGGGTGGTACCACCCTCTCACAGAAATAACCGCGTGAAGTAACAGTGCTTGCATTGTTGCGTTTCGTTCGGTCAGTGTGAGCGCCGGAAGACCTACAGCCTCCCTCTCCAGCCTCCCCAGCCTCAAACACGGACTGGCAATTACGACTCCCCTGCTGTTGCTAGTGTCTATGGAAGGTGGTAATCACTTAACATCAGGTGACCCACTTGTTCGTTTGCCTCCTATGATATAAAAAAAATCCGCATTTGTACGTGGCTTCGCTCGTGTTAATTGAAATTTGACTTATCCCTTGAGAATAGTACTAGGCACTCTATGTCCTTTCCTGTACTTCTGACAATATGTATGAAAAATCTCATAATGATCGGTTGAGTAGTTAAGGCTTGAAAACGTAAAAAACAAACTCACATTCACATTTACAATATTAGTAAAGATTAGGATGTATAGTAGGAAAATATGGTTAAAATAAACATAGTAAATGCGAATGTTTTCTTAGTTTTGTACAATATGAGTGGTTGAACCCTAAAGTATGTTGAAATTCATTGGACCAGTATACAACATCTAAGGTTCTATTTTTATATTCCAAAAGCATACTTAAAGCTTAACGTTATGTTACATCCAATATCCCTATTTACGTCATAATATACACCAAAATGTTCCAAAACATATTAAAGATAAACAGAAACAACAATGGTCCAAATAATATTTTTTCATATAACATACTAATCTAATCTGCTAATAAAGGAAATACACTTTCCTTTTACACGAACGAAAAACAAACAAAATAAACGTAGTTACCTACAAACAACACGGTAATATAGAACCATATGGGAGATTACTACCTAATAACAAAACAAGGAATTAGTTACTATCGAAATACAAGAACTGTTATTCGGGATAATTCTATTCTAATATTTTGTTATAGTTTCTGATAACAGTAATATTAACCTAGTAAATTAATATGAAGTTATAAAATATATATTTTATTTATATATTGTGATATTAAATAGGTTAAACATAATTTCATAAAAACCTCACCTTTTACACCTACCAACATTTATCTCTGCATCACCTAATGGCTGACTGGCAGAGAATGCCTTAGGCATTAAGTCCGCCATTGCGTATTTAACGCATAATGTGTAAAAAAAATAGGTAGCGAGTATACTAACAAAATTCGACATAAACCAAAGTCTTATTTTTTACCGGAAACAAATTATTTTTAAGGACAAAATATGTAAAATACAGAAATGTACATGAAAGTAAAAGTGAAAGTAAAAGTTTTGTGCCTGTGTATATAGAATAAAAAGTATTTTAAAAACATAAATACATTTGCATAAACAATGTATAATAGAGAGCCCGGTGGACGATGTCCTGCATTGATAAGAGAAATACTGGAATCAGACCGAAGTGCCACCTATCACGGTCAATTGTGAATGTAAACCTTCTAGAGACCCACTCAAATATAGACAAAAAATTTCATCAAAATCATTACAGCCGTTTAGAGGACTTCAGTGACATACACAAGCGCAGAACAATTATATATATCGATATATCAACCATCTTCTGGTATCACTGGTTTTTCTAATAAATTTAGATGAAAATTGTAATGAAATGAGATTTATAAATATAATATCGCAAAACTCAATATAATTGTTTATAGAACTTAGAATAACTTAGACACTCCACACCGTGGCATCTGCTGGCCCACATGTACGCAGACATGTACTGGTGGCGTAGAAGTGGGCTAGCATTGGGCAAGACCATTGTGACCAGGGAAGAGGAAGCTTACAAGGCCCACTAAACAAGCTCTTGCTACAAGTGTGGAAGGTGAGGCAGTCCTCACCCAGTGCTGGTCTATGTACTGTTGAGGCCATCCGTCTTGTTTTAACGTAGTGGGTAGAGAGAACCCACGGAGCTCTCACCTTCCGATCGGTGCAAGTGCTTACTGGGCACGGCAGTTTTGGTGTGTACCTGCACCAAACGGCCGGTAAGGAGGTGGACTCTTATTGTCACCACTGTATTGGATGCGACGTCGATACAGTCCAACATACAATAGAGGAGTGTTCAGTGTGGAATGAGGAACGCAATGAGCTCGTGTCGGTAGTGGGCAGTGATCCATGACCGACATTGAGAGGTCATGGAACGCTATACTCGCTTTTTGCGAGAGCGTTCGCCAGCAGAAGGAAGAAACCGAAAGACTTGGGGAGAGGGAGCCCGTTACGCCGGCAATACGACGTCGTAGAGCCCGCCACGGGCGCAGAAGCGGTGCCAACTCTATCCGCCCTGATAACTCTTTAGACGGGGGACGCAGGGGGGTACCGTGGCCGAGTAACGAAGACCCGCGACGCTGAAGCACGGTCTCAGCCGCAGCTTCTCTAGGAAGCATGAGAGAGGAATGTCCTCTCTCGAGGTGTGGGTCCCCCGTTCGACCATCCATGGGGCCCCAAGTGCGTGACCAGGTTTAGAAGAGTACATGCTCACTGCTACACTCTCAAACCTGCCCCACAAATGCGCAAAGGCGGCCCAAGGGTTTTTAGTCAGTAGGAGTCCGACATAACCCTCACGTTGTTCCCCGATAATGGGAGGTGTATCCAATGTAGGATTTACCCCTGGATAAAAAAAAGACACCAGTTTTCCTATTTATTCTAGTATTTCGTAATTACGTCACAGTATTAATAAAAAAAAACACTCGGCTTACACCGATATGATAATGGCTATTTTTATATAATGGTGTAAGAGAAACCTTCCACAATTTAACTGGAGATGAAATTTAAGTAATGAATAATTTGAATCTATATTTCTATACTTAGTATTTTCCTATACAGAAGTTATCGACTTTCCGATATATCTACTCAAGTTTAGTTACGACAATAATATTGTGATGAAAATTGTAGATTGTAAACTTTAGTATAAAGTAGTTTAACTTTATTTTAGAGCGACGATGACTTAGTTGATAGCGTATTCGGATACCGCGACGATGAACGTATGTTCCAATCCTGGCAACTAAACCGGAGTTTCCGGTGAAGGAAAACATTGTGTTAAAACCATAGTTTGTTGGGCTTCTTCTAAGTCTGATTAGCTAGCTACCCTCAAATTGAAAATCTGTCGCCAAGCACCTGTTGGTGTGCTCCGGCAGCTGCAATTGAGAGCCAGTCGTCCCTAGGTTTAGCGTTGTAACCATTTTAGGCCACATCGCCATTTAAAATCACATGATATTGTGGCGAAATGATAAAGCCTACATAATATCCTTTAAAGGGAATCTGGAAAATATTGAAAAATTGTCATAAAACTTTAAAAAAATTAGACTATTTGAAAAAAGACGAAAAAAATCAATGTTTGTAACCTTTACAATTTTTTTTGGATTTTTTTTATAGGTAAAGTTTCCAAACACAAAATCTAATCTATCTTTCTTGAACGGTTACCGCGTCGCACAATAGTATGTCTCTATAGTAAAGGTTGTACATAATGGGCTTATAATTTTCAACAATTAGCGTGCCCCCAAAAAAGAAGTGACAAAAAAGGCATGGATATACCTATATATATATCCTTACGAATATGACAAGTATACGATAAATGTGAGTTTGTTTATTTGTTACTCTTTCACATGTAAATTACTTAACTAATCTTCATAAAATTCTATCTATACTTTCTTAGCCTACAGAAAAGTGCAAAGGGTATTTTCATCTACAAAAAAGTATTATTCCCGAGGATAGTTCAAATCTACGGAAACACGAGCGAAACTGTAAGGAAAAACTAGTTTAAAAAAATAGTGCGTGGAGGCCATCCGCGCGGAAGAAGTGAAACTTCGTAATGTGGAAATGAAAATGGGAAGGCTAAAATTTGATTTTGAATGCAATCATATTGTTTCTTTAAGACAAACTTTATTAACATTGCTTACAATTCACAATTGATCGCATTTTTTAATTATCATTTTCGAGTGGAGAAATATCAAAATCTATAACATTTACAATGGGATTATGATAACTAAAGTAAGATACGAAATGTTTGATCATTTTTCTCACTCTGTCTCTTTCTATTCCCTCTCCCCAGGAGCGTTGAACGTTTAACGCAACAATGCTTTCATACCCCCTCCATGGTAGCGTTAAACGTTTAACGCAACCTTGTTGGCAGTTGCATTAGAAGTTTCACTTCAATAACACGATTATATGACTACATTTATAATGTATCACAATAGTCCTACTTTTTATATATATACTATTGTATTGTCATGTTGACGACCCTAAAATAAATAAATAAAATACTAATATATTTTCTTTTTACAAATCGTTATGAACGTTGCTGTCTTTATTTGTAAGATGTCTCAAAAACCAAATATCACTTCAAGAATGGTAGTACTAAGTTAAAAAAAAAACGATCAAATAATAACTTTATAAAGATACTCTAAGAAGACATAATCATGGCAATTTATCAGGTATATCATTACATAGTATAAAACATAGTCCCCTACCGCATCTGTCTATCAGTCTGTTCGCGATAAATTCAAAAACTACTGAACGGATTTTCATGCGGTTTTCACCAGTAGATAAAGAGATTCATGAGGAAGACTTTAGTATATAATTTGTCAAGGATTTTTTTTTATAATCAGGAGTTGATTAAAACTTTTCAATTTAATTTTGTAAACGTTTTTGGTAGGTAATTTTCAACATGACAATTGAGTTGCGTTGAATTTATTGAACAAAGTCAAAGGTCACGCTCTCTCCTAAAAAAATACCAAAGGACAGAAAATACTTAAACAGCCTTTGAACCGCGATCTCTAAGAAAGCAATTCTTGTAAAACGGCCGGCCTTCTCAAGAAACAAAACGGGAGTAGATGGTTTAATCTCTATGAGGTACAAATCGCTCGTTATGTAAATTGAATCTCTTGCAAATTTGAATCTCTTTCATAAGCCAATTCCTTCTGAATAAAAACAATAGAATACTCTTTCAACATTAAAGATATTTCTTAAGTAGCAGATTTATCTCGTCTCGTTAATTATTCAACTGCGTAGGCCGGCGCTAGTTGTTATATTTAAGCAATACGTTTTTCTTGTATATTCACATAAAAAGATAGGAAATTAGATATGCTGAAGAAATAAAATAAATATTGAAACACAGATTAATTGAAAATGTTATAATTATATTAACATCATATCGAATAAATACTATGACTTGTGTAACATGTTGTACTCTGGCATATGCCTTATTCTATTTTTTTTTATATCATAGGAGGCAAACGAACAGGTGTGTCACCTGACGTTAAGTGATCGCCACCGTCCATAGACTCTTGCAACACCAGGGGAGTCACAAGCGTGTTGCCAGCTTGTACTGGTGGGAGAGGAAGGGAAGGTGGGAAGGGGATGGGAAGTTGGCCTCCGGTGCTCTCACTGACCGAACGAAACGCAATAATGCAAGCACTGTTACTTCACGTTGGTTTTCTGTGAGAGGGTTGTACTACCCCGGGTACCACCACTGCTGAAATCAGTAATAGCTTCAGCGTGGCTCTATTAAACCACCTACCTATTCTATATAAGAAATAAAAGGTAACAAATTAAACAAAGTATATTTGGATTCATATAAAATTTTTGCGGGGCTACCTACATATATGAAATGCCTGTGAAGGGTTCGACAATGGTGAGAGTACACGTTTTTCTGCAACTAGCATGTCTCATATTTTTTTAGTTTCGGTGTGCAAAATGTTGTACGTAACGCGTATTAACGTTTGAACTTTATTAGGGTTCTTTTATCAATGGCATCGACTTCAAATATATAATTAGGTAGTTCAAATATCAATATTTTTTATTTAATTCGGTTAATTTAATAATTAAGTTATTTTTTGTTTTTTAGTGCCTTATTAGTTTTTCACATCGAAGGCGGTTTATTGTTTTTTGTAAAAAAAAATATTTCCCCATTTTTAGTGTTCATAAATATGTCTGGTTTGTAATGGGTATAATGAATCGGTTCCAATTTCACGAAAATACGTAGAGACGAAGTGGGTGAAAATCAAATAAACGATATTTAACCCTCTTAGGGGTTTAATATTTTCTTCAAATTTATATAGGACCACCGCTGAATATAACTAATTCAAATAAAAAAAGAATTATTAAAATCGGTTCATAATTTGCGGAGATATCGATAAACATACATTAAAAAAAATACATACAACCGAACGTAGTAACCTCCTCCTTTTTCGTAGTCGGTTAAAAAATACATACAGTCGAGCATAGCAACCTTCTTCGCAACCTTTTTTGAAGTCCGTTATTGACGGATGTCAAAATGTCTTTTTTATTTACATGTGTGTATATGTTGTGTAAAATTGAAGCAGTAGCGTGAGTAATGCATATTTTAATTAATTTAATGTACTTCTAATGCATTTTATATAAAATAAATAGCTTTCTGCACTTCTCCTCCATATAAACTTTAACTATGCCAAATTTCACGTTCATCCATTCACGCAATTCTTGTAAAAAGGGATACAAAGTTTTGGCTTCACGTATTAATATATATGATTACGCCAAATCTACAACTGTTGAAGACCAACCTATCAGTAATTGTTACGAAAAAGATTATGGTTTTGTTTGAGATTTATAGATAGTCATAGTTGCCCCAATGGTTTAAATCGTGTAGACTGATCGCCTGTTTGCTACGTGGAAATAATATTTTTATTGCTATAGTCAATAAAATGAAGAATTTATATTGTATTATGTGTAATAATAATAAACGATTTTAAGTATATTTAAAACATAATTGTTTGTACATGTAAGTATTTTTTTTATTATTTCCCGTATTACAAAATCCTACCATACTCCCAACAGACGCCAAATACTAGAACGTATGAGGCACTAATGAAATTTACGGAAAACTATAGTAATTGTCGCTTAGTCTTCAAGCGAGTAACAAGTGAGCATTAGTAGGGGATACGAAAACTATACGAGAAAACGCAACAAGACCCCACAAGTAACTGTGAATCCGCTCCCCTTATATCTCCTGTTCTCGCACCCCCCTCGGTTTCCAAATCAATAATTGTCATGCAGACACTATATTCGATGTGATAAAATCCGTGTCTGGTATTAAAATATATATTCGGCGTCATATATGAGAAAACACTTTCATATGATTTTGATATAGAGCGATTTGCCCCCTTTGAATAACATATTTTCACGACAGACATACAAATATAAAAAAAAACTTCAAACAGTCCTCGGATCAATCGTTTGATGTACAAAATATAAAGAAAAAATATGTTATTGTTGCGTCTATAATTTAAAAAATAAACCACATATTTTATATTACTTCCACGAATACCGTAATAAACCATAATTACGATTAAATTCAATGAAAATGATTTTCTTTATAAATATAGATGTAATTCTTAAAAATTAATAATGTTTTTTTTTTTCAAAATAACGATTATAACTCAGTCGCGAAGGTACTGTTATATACATGTTGTATGTTATATATACTCAAACATAGGGTCATCGTTGATCCCAAACGAATGAGCTGTCGTTTAGCTGAAACTTTTATTTATTGAAAAAACTCGAATGTACTATGGAAAATCGTGTAATATTTTACAGCTCAATTACTTAATATGAAATAAGTGGAAGCTATGATATTTAGTATGCGTTGTTAAAATTATAGTGTTAACCTATGACACTCACCAACATATTCTCGACCAGTTTCCTACAAATACAGTTTCACAGGTCCTATTGAAATCGATACTATCTGAAGGATATATTACATTAATATATCAAAATTATTTCTTCACTTGCATAGTTTGTAGCATTTCTTTTCACAATTGTATAACGGTCTCTCTTTAAAACCCTATATTATTACTGAGGTAAAATATATTCCAAATAATCCCACATATATAACACACTTTATAATACAATATTTAACGCTACAGAAAATGGAGACAACGTAGTTGCAAAATGATAGAGACAACTCTTAAAAAGTTGTAGACGAATAAGTGCAATAAAACGAAACAATACAACGAGCAGTTGAGTTCTACAATGAAGGAGCTAGATACCGTGTCAAGTGCAGAAAATTATGTCCATTCATCTAGCGTCGGCGAGGATTACGCGAAACGGGGTCGCATCTTCCCCGTCCTGACTTGTGCCTCCGCCGGCGACAAGTTTAAGCGTTTGCTACATCACATAAGCCTCGCTAATTAAAATGTTTGTTAAAATTCAATGCGACGCGGTACCGTACGTGATTTAGTGTGTAGTTTGGCCTGAAAATGTTGAACGAATAGATAATTTCGTGTAGGCAACACAGTGTACAGTTAACTTTGAAATGTGCATGGGTAAATGTGTAATTAGAGTATTGTTAAATATAATGTTATCAAAAGCTACTTGAATTTAAAAATCCATAATTATATGATGCAATAGTGATATTATTTTTATTAGATTTACAGACAAGTCACACTTTTTTTTAAACTGTATCGGCAAAATGACTGCACGGTGCTTGATGTAAAGTACAGTACAGTCCATGAGTAACGCTGATTATCGGTGTTAAATAACAACGGCAGACATCGCTATCATGCTGACCTGCACATGTGCCTTTTCACACCTCGTTTGAAGGACCCCATGTCATAAGAGGAAGGGAAGACACTGGCTGGGAGGTAATTCCACATCTTCACAGTGAGACAAAGATAAGAATTTTCGAACTTCTTCGTTGCCGGGATGGTTGCTACTGTGAATCTTTGGAGACGGGTACCCGCCCGTGTAGTTCTGTAGTGGAAAGTAGAAGATGGGATGAGGTAAATTATACACATATTGCTAGTAATGAAATTCATTGGCATTCAAATATATAATGTATGACATACAATTTAGCAGATATTCAAAGCATTAAACACTTTCAGCACATTGAAGTTTAAAGTCTAAATATAATTCGCGTGCATTAAAAGTTGTAAGTTTAAAAAAGTGGAAACCGAATATCCGTGACAGTAAGAAGAGTTTGGATAATGTCCTCTGGCACTAATTAAAACTTTTGAAATAGCCAGAAAAGGCTTGAGAAATATCGCGTTCTCCGGATAGTAATGGCGGCCGTGGTCTTCTTAATTCCAGTACTTTTTCTTCGTGCGAGTTCCAATTATAGTAATAAAAGTTTCTTAAAATCGTCTTGTAATTGGCAAACACTCAAATTTAAATGTCGCGTCACGCTTAACGATGGGCAACTTTAAATGGTTCCATCAAACTTTTAATGTTTGGTTCTTCAAACATCGTTTTAAGATATTTCACTTCGAAGTTGTTCATTTATAATCATTCTTTTTGCTTTATCTTATTAAATATTTTTACAATGCCCTCGTAAATGTAATGAAGTTTTGGATTAAAGTCCATTATTGTATAACCACAATGTGTTTTCAGCTGAAATGTAAATTTAACATATCAAAACATACGAACAAATAATTTATTATCTATCAGATAATTCATTACCTGAAGCTCTTTCCTTTTGGGTTGCGTATATATTTACTTCATTTTATATTTTATGAAAATGGTATACATATATATTATACAATATTATGCACAACGTCTCATGTTTAGATGGATGTGTGGTGTAACTAGAATGGTTAAGATAAAGAATGAATATATCAGAGGAAGTTTGAAAATAGCACCAATGACAGAGAAGTTGAGAAATAATAGGTTAGCATGGTATGGTTGTAGTTTTATTTCTTTTTTTTGCCTTGTTTTTGATGGGTTGAGAGTGTAAGGTGGAAAAATGATAGTCCAGAATATACACTGAATTACGATTTATTAAGTCGAAAATACGTGGGTAAGTGACGGACACAACGATTGACTTAAAGGAGGGGGCCGTGGACAAATGCCTCGTACTTCACAATACCAAAAATAATGCGTCAATCATAATGCCACACGGGCATATACCGAGAAGAGATGAAATTCATGTAACCAGAAAAGTTTTGAGTATGAAGTGGATGGATATATATAAGAAGTAAAGGAAAACCGAAGACGGTGTAGATAGACTGTATATAAAATTATACGTGTATAAGAGTGTTAATACTGAGATGACATTTGACAGCGGAGAATGGAAAAGGAAAACATGTTGTGCTAACCTTAATTAGGTGGGATAAGGGTAAGAAAAAGAAGATATGCACCGAATACATAAGTACAGACATTGCGCTATAATTAAATTAAATTTGACAGGTAGAATGTATAAACTAGTCTTTGAGTGAGTATGTGTTTTTTTTCTTTTATCGTAAAGGAAGTGGCGAATTAATTAATGCCCTCATCAATCATTGCCGCCGTCTCCCTTGAACCCAACGTCATTCACATTGTAACAAGTCGGCGAGATCGCGTAAAAATGAAACCTTGTTACCTCTGTACTTATTAAACTTATCTTACTCTTTCACAGATTTATTTATGAACATATTTAACTAATTTAAATATAGGTAACGAAATAAAGGTACAATCTTGAAAAAAAAAACAAAACCTTTAATTTTTGTAGTGATAAATATAATAAATAATGTATTGACTGCAGGCAGAGAAATTATTAAACTATATATTTTGCTCGCGGCTTCGCTCGCTTCAATGTAGATTTACAAACATTACTTATTCTGAAATGAAAGATACCCTATATGCTTTTACTATACCACTGAAAAGTTGTACGCAAAACTTAATTATGACTAGCTGTGCCCGTGACTCCGTCCGCGTGGAACTTAACGTAAAAAATAGTGACTACTAAAATCATCTGAATGTTTTTTTTTCTCGAACTGACTACGCTATTTTCCTAGCAAGGCCTTAACAGCTTCACCGGACTACAGCACTTGAATGTATTAAGTCGTTATCTACTTATCTTATCCACTTTTCTTTCGTACTTCAGTAGCGTCATCATTAAAATTACAATAACTTTTGATAGAGTGAACCAATTTTAATGAAGACTAAATGTTACTCCAGGATATGCTTTTATTGGTGAAGTTTTATCGTGAACGCAGTACTTTACCAATGATGCGTGTTCAAACAAACAAATAGACAGATAGACAGTCAGACATTTCTAAAAATGATTGAAATGTATTTTATTACTTACTCAAAGACACCTGCAACAACTTTTTTCATAAAAATCTAAAAAGTACAGACACGTTAGATTTTTTGTTTTCGAACTGACTACGCTATTGACCTCGCAAGGTCTTAACAGCTTCACCGGACTACTAAGGCGAGCGCTTAAGGCACTCAGCCGATTTTATTTGGGCAACTAGCTCAAGGGTGCACGACACACATCGGCTAGGGCTGTTGCTTGATACATGCAATTCGCGAACTATCTGAGCTAACCTAAGCTAAGCTAACTATTCATACATATGAGTTGTTGAAACATATATGTGTACCAAGCATAAATACCTCAACAAATCTTATATATATTTCGTATCGGATAATTTTCTAAACTATTTCAGTTTTATAACGGTAAAAAATAAAACCCTTCCACTTTCATGTGTAAGCGTGTGTGCGTGCACGTGTGTGGAGGTGATATGTGTATTATTGTCGCAGTAATGTAAGATTTTGTGTCACTCTATCGCGCGAGCAGCGCACTCAAGGGCTCCATGCCGAGAGAACGGACTTACACTTGAGCCGCTGCTGAAGGGGGCCTAATCTGGTACACGTTAGATTTACATTCTTATTATATGTATAGATTAGTTGGGTAGTTAAAGCCAGGAAACGTAACAAACAAATAAATTCATATTAGCATTTATAATATCAAACTATCCTGATAGTTTTAATAAAATCCACAGTACCTATAACTAAATATATTTTTTTTTTTAATTATTTTTTTTTTTTATGACCCCTCGTTTTTTTTTTTTTTTTTTCTTATCCCCCCTTTTTTTTTTTTTTTTTTTTTTTTTTTTCTTTTTTTTTTTATTTTTTTTTTTTTTTTTTTTTTTTTTTTTTTTTTTTTTTCTTTTTTTTTTTTTTTTTTTTTTTCCCTTTTTTTTTTTTTTTTTTTCCTTTTTTTTTTTTTTTAATTTTTTTTTTTTTTTTTTTTTTTTTTTCTTTCTTCCCCTTTTTTTTTTTTTTTTTTTTTATAAAAAATTTAAAAAAAATTTATTTAAAAATTTTTTTTAAAAAAATTCCTTTTTTTAAATAAAATTTTTTTTAATTTAATTTTTTCCAAAAAATTTTTTTTTTTAAATCCTCTAACATTTCTAAATTTAAATAAGCTTAAAATAGACATACTGTTTAATAATAATAACAGAAAATGTAAAACAATAATTAAATCGAAATCGATTCTTAAACAAATAATTAGACAAAACGTAACAAGAGAAAAATACATTTAAAACCTTACATGTAAAATTATAGGCGGTAAGTACTTATCGATTTGGAGCTTTTCTTGACCAAAATAGACATATGCGGCCTAATAACCAATTAGACATGGCGAAAACATTTGGCTATTTGAACGCAATCTTTCGACTTCCTGCTGCCATCGCCATCGCCGTCGGCGCAATCACCTACAGGAAACTCACTAATGACGTTCACAGAACCAATCTTTATGCCATTTGTTTTATTATCTGTAATAATAACATTATTTCTGCATTAGAATGCTTAAAAATTATTTATTTATTTCTGAAACTTAATGGCTTCATCAAAATGCGAATTTATTAAATAATTTATTTATTTATTATAGGTACACTTATATTCATATTTTACTTGTACAATTCTAGTCTTTTTTTCGGTAGAAATGATATTTCATTCATAAATAACTACATTTTTTTTAAATATCAAGAATTATGCATTTTATTTCTTTAATTACACTATTTAGACTATTAGACTTTAACTAACTACCAATAGTTAATGACTCAACAAAGTTATCCATAAGATAAACTGTTAAATGGCCCGTTGAGTTTTACTGACATTTATTGTATGATCGTGTGTTCAGAAACGCAATTTGACAAGTTATCGACCCGATAAGGCTATTGAACAGGTAAACTACAATTAAAGTACCTCGGAAACCGGGCATTATTGATTTAATTATTATTAGTTATTATACCATAAGGTCTTATATTTTGTAAATGAAACGGATTGCGATTAGACACCTATTCAGGAATACATAAATGTCAAAGTGCAAAAGAACAATAAAAAATATAATAACGTTACACAGGCTTACATACTGCAATTATTTTTGTCCATTTCAATTAATTATAACACCAACAATGAGGATGTGTCTGGTATAATCACAGGAATAAATTGTATTACAAGGACTGAGTGAGATTGTTCGTCACGCGAGCTCTAATGGCATAATAAAGTTGGTAGAAAGAAAACTTTGTAGCGAATGCGGCTTGCCACCGAGACGCTCCTTTGCGTATTTATTAACTTCACCAACGTAAAATGATCTTTTATTCTATTTATATAATAAGGTGAGACAGGAAAACGTGAACATAAGAACGGAGGTCTGACATTAGTGGTCGTGTTGTGAAATCTGTTTGTACTAAAGTCGTCACGTGCCCCCACTGATGAGCCGTAGACGTGATATCACTCACTTGCACGTGACTCTCCGTTTTATTTGAGATCTCGCGCCTAAAGCTTAGAATCTACTAAAATATAAATGCCCACCTGACTGCTGCTTTACGAATAAATGATATATCTTTTTAAGTCCGACAACGTTATCTTTTATGTCAATGTGTGTTATGCATAATGCAAATGAGTTCTTAGAATTAAATTCAATAAAAAATATATATTTATTAGTTTATCCATATATTTAAACTACTAACATACGTCAAAGATATCTATGAAACGGTTGTTATAGTCTAGTCTCGTTTTTCTAATACTATTAGAGCCAATGGAATCAAAACAGTTTTACTACATATCAACAGGTCGATCGCTTTCAAACACCATACAACTGTGTCTTGCTATATACAAAATCTGTAAAGAGAAATACATTTCCAAGATTATATATATAAAAAGTCATTATGTTTTGAAATCAAATAAAAATCACTAAATTATTCACAAACGGAAATTACCAAAGGTTCATTTTTCTAATTAAAACTCATTAAAATTTATATTTTCACTTCTCAAATTACATAAGATTTATTAAAAAATAATGAATCGTTTTAGTTTCCTTCAATTAAGAGTAATCACGAAAATGAGAAATGGGAAAAGTTCATTCTGGCCGCCCAAAAAATTTTAATGAAGTCTGAAATGGCGCCTCTTTTTTGTTATGAAAAAATAATTTTTCTCTTAATTCTGAAACAAAAAGTGACATTTTAAAAAGTGGAATATGATAAGTGGTTAGAAGACCTTCATAATTCGGTTGACATTCTTGGTAAATATCTAATAGATTTTTAAATATAATATTTGTTCATTTTAAAACTCATTTGCCTGAGGTCTCGTAGAACAAAAGTTATTTATTCTGGTAATTCTATGGTACGTAATAACGATTGTGACAACGAAGATGTATAGCTGTAGAATAACAAAAAAAAAGATGAATGACATCGAGTCTTTTGTACGCCCTTCTACGACTGTGTTGTTTTACTAAGCCGATGAGAGGGACTTCAGGGCTTAAACTGAATAAAATGTTCACTGATTATTTATCAAGTTTACAGGATATATATACAGGAGGAAGTTTACAAGGATACATATATATAATATAGGGAGAACAGGCGGGTCATCTGATGGTAAGTGATCACCGCCGTCCATAGACACTAGCAACACCAGGGGAGTCGCAAGTGCGTTGCCCGCCTCTTAAAAGGTGGGCCTCTGACGCTCTCACTGACTGAACGAAACGCAGCAATGCAAGCACTGTTACTTCCCGTCAGCGTTTCTGTGAGAGGGTGGTAGTACCCTGGGCGAGCCGACCCATTCATGCTGAAACCAGTAACAGCTTCAGCGTGGCACTACCACCTACGAGTTAACGAAGTATCAATTACCTGAATCCGAATAACCGAATAAGAATTTGAAACCTAAATCAAAGATGATATTAACGAAGTTAAATATTTATAATAATTTTATATACAAAAGTAACATAGGAAAAGCAATATGTGAGCGAACATTAATTGAAATAAGCGATTGATGTTTCCCGCAAAGCAATACGAGATGTAATTAAATACGTTTCAAGTTAAATGTTAGTTTGATTGCATAATAACGAAAAGGAATTTAACGATCACGTTTGAAGATAAACTAATATTGCATATTTATACAAGAGACTAGCGATCGCTCACAACTTCGTATGCGTTAGTTGTAACATAAAATATAATGATAAAACTAAAGGAAATAAATTCCTATGTCACTTAAAAATAATGTAACATTCTATTATTAACGCATTTTCAAAATCAGAATCATTAGTTCCTAGAAACCTTCCACAAAGAAACATATATTACCTCTTTATATTTTAGATACTTATCGGTTTTCTTTATTTTAGTTGGTTTAGTAAATTCGACGGGCTTTAGAATTACTAATAGTCCAAGATCCCTGAGCTGGCAGACACAACTTACTTTTAAATATATGAAACCTTATGTTTTGAGTAGCCTTTTAAATACTGAGAACGCTTGCGCACTCACAGAGTTCGAATCTGGGGGTAATGTGTTAGATATCAGGAGAGAAAGGTGACTAAAAATAAGAGCTACTTAAATTTAAAAGGCTGATATTTATATATGTTTTTATAATATCATTCTAAAGTAGGATCCAATATCGCTAGACACTTTCCGAGGACCAGAACTACTGACAGACGCTTTAAAACAGACAAAAAAAATTAAAGAACTTTACTTATTTTTAAATGCTTGATTTTTTAATATGTTATTCAGAGAACTATTACAAAATGAATTTTATCTTAATCTATAATAAAAAGAATTGAAAACATTTCCATTTCTACGGCATTGACGAATCGAAACATTTATTCATAAGCCTCTATTCATTATATTTCACTCTCGTTACGTCTATTTATAATCTATAATATTTCTACATTTAATGCACTTTTTACCATTAAGAAAAACAAAGAGAAATACAGATAATAATATCGATATATTAACATGTGAAGAGGAATCTTAGTATTGTTTATTTATTAAGGTCGAATTTCGACTACAAGATGACCACTTGTTTATAAATGTAAAATGCACTGCTACAAAGAACAAATGAAACTTGAACTCCAATTAAAATAATGCGCAATATTTTCTTATTGAATAAATATGAACCAACCAGAATTAATATATATTGTACTAGCTGTACCCGCAGCTCCGCACGCGTTTTTTTAAATCGTATTAAAGAATTATAAAATTGTGAGACTATGTACAATTATAGAAATGGACTTTAAAGACAATTGTAAGTACGACGCGCACGCCACTAAAAGTAACATGTGTGTACATTAGATTATACTACATTAGATATATAAATACTAATTATTATATGTATAGATGTATGTGATTAAAGTATTTAGAAACTATGATATAAACCGTTTTGGTATTTATTAACCAAAATGTTTATAAAGATTTTATTGAGAATCCGATTATAAAGTCATGTCATGGTGTTCTAACTAATATTATGAAGGCAAGTGTAAGTTTGTTTATTATTATTTCACACCTTAATTACTCAACTGATCTTCATGAAATTTAGCATACACGATGTTAGGGGTCAGAAAAGGAGATAGACCTTTCATGCAATAAAAAGTACTGTTCCCGTCGGATAGGTCAATTCTACTTTACCACAAACGAAGCCGCGGAAAAAAGCTAGTTAGTAATAAAGTAGATATTGAACAGAAATTATTAATTTAGTGTTATAATCTTATGGTAAACAGTGAAGTATCATAGTGTAACTTTTATATCAATTTTCTGCTATTGATAGAAAATAGTGTACCACGGCTTAAAAGGTGTCTATGTATATTCATAGCGATTTAATTATATGTTATATAAAATTATATTTTCATGGTTTACTTTAGATTAATCTGATTCTCCCACTATTTTTTGCTCGCATAACATTACGTGATATCTACCAAAACCCCTCTCCCTCCTACATGCGTTTTAGTGAGATTCGGGAGTCAGCGTTAGTGAGATGACAATTGAATACATAAAAAAACATAAACCTCACATCAGGACCAATGCACTACCAAACGTTTTATTTAAAAATTCAATGAAACAGAGAAAACACATGTAAAATGGTGCAAAAAGCGACGGCACTCATAGAAAAAACAGGTCACAAAACACAAGCTGCGCAACGACCACATTAATAATTTATCAGCCACATGACGGCTGTTTGCTAATAAAGCGTGGATTCGCGCTGGAAATATTAATAAAAGCAGCTTGCAGCCGGAACTCGGTCCGTCGGAACAGTCGCAGAGCGGCCACGCCGCGCTCTCCCGCCCCGTGACAAATGACCACTACCCCAACGTTCATTTAGTTTCCATTGAAACTACACAAACAAAATTAAAATTATTACCTGCAGCTTCATAAATAAACGCATCAGTTCTAAATTCATAACACAATAATATCTTGTTACTTGCCTGCAGTGGTTCCAATCTCGATGTAGGTGGTTATTTTCTCAGTATACAATTTTAAAATCCTATAAAATAGGTGTACCGACGATGCAATAAATAGATACGACTGCAACTTAATACCATATAAATTTAACACTAATATAAAGTTCTTGAAATGAAATATACACGATATCCTTGTCTAATCCCTACTAATATTATAAATGCGAATGTGAGTTTGTTTATTATACTTTCGCGTCGTAACTAATTAGTCGATGCTTAAGAAACTTTGCATCCATATTATCAGGGGTAAAGAAAAGGGCATTATCCTTCATCCAATCAAAAAATTTGCAGACAAATCATTTTATCTAAGGAGTTTTAGGCGGGATCTTGACCTGTCATTGTAGTGGATTTTATATTTTATTCATGATCTTGTGTTATTTGGCTCTATATTTTGATACATTGGTAGTGTTTTACGTAATACAGTTTGGTTATTGTGCACAAGTGAAGTGGAAGGGAAATAAAACCACGTAGCATGGATTTTGACTTGCCACAAAAACTCCCTAGAAAGTTTTAACATGAGGGCCACCATCTTGTTAGAACATTGAAATGATCGCAAGGAACTTATAATATCATTACCTACTCGACAATGGCAGTAATAATCGAATTGTGGTTTGGTTGCCAAAATTTTTTATCTAAATATATATAGTTTGCATATAGGATTTATAAGCAAGTAAATAATGGAATATTCAATTCTATAATGGAAAAAAAAATGCTTAAAACTTGAATATACCGACTTAATAGTATTCATAACTATTTATATAACATAAATATTTATATATCCCTCGGGAACGGTGCTGTTTTTCTGGATGAAAATTACTCTACGTCCTTTTCTGTACCTCTGACAATGTGTTTGCAAAATTACACGATGAACAGTTCAGTAGTTTGAGCGTGACGAATTAACAAGCAAAGTACAATTTCTCATTAATAATATTAGTAAACCTTATACATAATATATTCAACAAATGTTATTTTATCACGAATTGGAAGTTAATTACTTACGGATAGTCTTTTACTGAGATGGGATTTTTTAAATACTTTTTCTATCGTTTGTCACAATCTCATACAATTTTAAATGACGATGGTAAACACACTAAAGGTTGAGGGGGCTGGCTCGCAAGTACAGTTGCCGGAACACACTAACAGACACTTGTTGACTGATTTTCAACTTCAGATGGTAGCTATCCAAGCGTACTTAGAAAAAGCCCTACCATCACGCCATGATTTTATCACGATATTTTGCATCAGCGAAAGCTCCGACTTAGTTACTAAGATTAAAGATTATATCCCACGCCCATCGCTGCGATGTCCGAACACGCTATCGACTAAGTCAACATCGCTTCAAAGTCATACATTAAAATAACAAAGATTTAATAAAATAAAGTCATAGGCGACTATTGAAGAAAGTCGAATATAACACCACATAAGAGGGCAAAATCAGCAATGATAGAACATTTTATAATTTATGCGACTGCCCGCACTTCGTCTGCGTGAAATAGTTACTAACGCTAACACGCAGCGGAAGCCCTCAAGAGAAAAGAAAACCCCGATTTTGAAATACTATTCATTAGTGCTCCGCTCCTATTGGTCTTAGCGTGATGATATATAGACTATAATATTCCTTGATAAATGAGCTATATGACACTGACATAATTTTTCAAATCGGACCAGTAGTTCCTGAGATTAACCCCGACAACGTCACAAACTCACAAACTTTATCTCTTTATAATATTAGCATAGATGAATATAATTTATAATATAAGCATTTCATTACTTGATAAGATAATTGATATATTAATATTATTGCTTATTAAATTGAGGTCACTATGAAATTATTTTAAAACAAATTTATTCCATAAAAGTATATCCCCTTTTCATTCATAATTATTATAACCGTTCGTTCATGCGGGCGATGATTGCATTAATATCTCACCTCGAAATAACCGGATTTAAATATTTAAATTTGAAAAATTCATGAGCTGAACTTTTTGCTTCATATTGCGAGCCAAACTGATTTATCATTCGAGTGATGGTCGACATTGCAAGGCGCTGTCTCCACGGGGAAATATATGATCTCTTTGAAGCGTGGAAAGATACGTAATTTCATTGAATTTATGAACATACATTGTGCTGATTTTGCATCAAGAATTCTAATGTGTAATAAATAGTAAATATTGTATTAATGTTTGGAAAATATTTTTAAAATAGTTCTGATTACATTATCTGTACCTCATTCAATCCATTTATTTGATTTCAAGAGGGAATATTTAGAATTAAAAAAAACTGGTCATACTCCAGTGGATGTCTACACATCTCTACATGCAAATGGAAAGAAAATTTTTGATTACAAAATACTTTTGACTACACAGATTTACTAAAAAATATTTATTACGGCAAAAAAATTAAGACTTAGACTCATATAAAAAATTGTAAATATAAAT
Source organism: Antheraea yamamai (assembly GCA_036509395.1). NCBI lineage: Eukaryota > Metazoa > Arthropoda > Insecta > Lepidoptera > Saturniidae > Antheraea > Antheraea yamamai. The sequence goes on along the minus strand of AP028428.1, from coordinate 10,482,167 downwards.
AACTAGTGGACTAAATCAAATTTAATAAATTACTAAAACTTACGCTTCTTCTTAGAGACCTACACATTTTGTAATAATATAGACATAACAATGAAATAGGTACCAATTTCTCTTTTGTTTTTCAACCGATTTTTTCTTTTTTAACAGTATTGACGAGGTTTACTGTTATCACTACAAAAATGAAAATAATTCACTTAATCGCTCATTAAATTTAGAGTCTACAATAGGCGTATAATACTCAATACAGATGGTATATCATATATATTAATACGTGAAGCCAAAACTTTGCATCCCTTTTTAAGAAAATTGCGTGAACGGATGAATGTGAAATTTGGCATAGTTAAAGTTTATATGGAGGAGAAGTGCAGAAAGCTATTTATTTTATATAAAATGCATTATAAGTACCTTAAATTAATTAAAATATGCATTACTCACACTACTGCTCCAATTTTACACAACATATACACACATGTAAATTAAAAAAACATTTTGACATCCGTCAATAACGGACTTCAAAAAAGTAGTAATAATATTCGTCCAATAGGACAGGCGAAGGAATTAATCCATACTGCCAAACTTCAAAAAAGGTTGCGAAAGAGGTTGCTATGCTCGACTGTATGTATTTTTTTTACTCTTATGTTCCAATTACCCTTTTTTATTCTACATTCAACAATGATATTATAACATATCTTATGTATTAACACATGAAGCCAAAACTTTGCACCCCTTTTTAAGCGAATTGCGCGAACGGATGAACTTGAAATTTGGCATAGTTAAAGTTTATATGGCAGAGAAATAAAAAAAAGTGCACAAAGCTATTTTTTTTATATAAAATGCATTACAATCATATTAAATTAATTAAAATATACATTACTCACACTACTGCTTGAATTTTACACAACATATATGTAAATGAAAAAGACGTTTCGAACATCCTTCAACCTTCTTACGTTCCAATTACCTTTTAAATATTTTTAACATGACTGACGTTGCATGCCTTACAATACGCCCTTTGAAATCAACTGGTCAAATTGTAGGTTAATTTTAGAATAATATAATATTTAAATTCATAATATACATAATATTAATTGATAAAAAATTTATCTTTAGTAAATTTATGGAACTACTGAAATAATTATTATTATCTTTGGTTTTAGTCAAAATTTTATGTGACAGACTGCTTTCACTTCATGTCATTTTGCTTCATGTTGCCATAAGAGTAAAGCAATATTTCCAAAGTCAATGTCAATATTTTAATGTTTAGTATTTCTTTATGGTGTACTCAAATGATGATTCAATAAAAAATGAGCGAAAAATACTTTGTAAAATCAAAGTAAGAAAATTTGTTTGGTCATGAAAGTAATCCATGACTTATATCTCCGCGGTTACAATGATGCAGTTCAACTTGATGTAGCAATTATATTTAGTACAGTTGATGATGAATTATGAACAAAAATGAATTCATTTTCAAAAGTTAATGGTAGTATTATAAACATCTTTGTTTTGGATTCATAATTTGATTCTATTGTGTATCCATTACTTTTCCAAATGATGATACTGGGCATATCACTATTCCTCATAATGTATAGACTATATTTAATTCAATATCACCCAGAAATACCACGCGCCCATGGTGTCGTGTAAAATTAATTGAAAATTGTGTCATGAGTGGGTCCGATAATTTTTTTTTATTTTCGTAAAGTTATGTTTACTTAGTATTTAAGAGCCTTACCACCTTATGTAACCGCCTGTTTTTTGTTTCAAATTTATAATTAATTTCAATTTTCATTTAGACATCGATTTTTTTAATGTTTATATAATAGAAAAAAAGTGGCAAATAACTGAGTAGGCATGATGAAAGCCTTTGACTATAGAGGTTATAATACCCTTTGATAAAAGAACTTTAATAAAGTTCAAACTTTAAAAATTCCATGAACTATGGTCGAATGTCAACCACTGGGCGCCCACTAGTATAAATAAATACGTGAACAAAAAACTTTGTGCCTCTTATTTGGTTCGAATTATGACCACTAAACTTAATAAATCACCACGTTATTTATGTCAAATTTACTATGACATATATAATACAGCTATTATAATTACGCGTAAAAAAATATTATTGACAACATATTTAAGCATCAGTGCAATCATTATACCGTAATTATATGAGTTTATTTAGTATCGATATATATTATAGAACCTTAAACGAGGTTTAGGCAAACATTGAAAAAAGTAAATTAAAATAAGCTCTTAGAGATTCAAAGAAAAACACTAGCATTTTTACGTTAAATCGTAATGTAGAAACGATATCCAAACATTTGAAACGGTACTCACAACAAAAGCAGGATATTTTGTAAACATTTTACTGCGTCCCAGTCTGTGGCGATATTGTGGGCGCCGTCGCAGCAAAATGGTAGTTTTTACTGCCATATACGAGACCGTTCGGTGACGTTATATATTCTACATACATAGTTGTGATCGCTAAAAGGAATACTTATAAAAATAGCTTTTATTGATACCTGTCATACGAATGTTTTTTAATTCGTCGATACGGGGAAAATCAACTTTGCAATAAAAAAAAGTGTCGCCACTTATATATATGAGCAATTATGATTTAAAAAAAGGATTATAAAAGAACATTATCACATTTTTGTATAATCTGAGGTATTATCATCATCATCGTCAGCCTGTAAGAGGCTCATTGCAAGGCCTTATCCCGAAGGAAGGTATGGGCATAATCACCACGCCAGCCCACGACGTATTGGCGATAAGAAACTCTGAGAAATTCACAGTTCTATGTTTTCCCACATACAGTAGTACTACAAGAACATTTCTCAGGTTCAGATTTCCTCACAATGTATTCCTTTATTGTCAACCGATAGTGTTACCAAGTTAAATTAGTAAATGTACGCGAATTCCAAAAAAAATGTTGGTACATGCCAGAGTTCGGAATGATATTTCACTAGAACATCACGATATTTTTAAATATGTACATGAAGTATATTATACTATATATATATGTACATATTTAAAAAAAGTCGTGATGGTCTAGTGGAATATCATTCCGATGTACGCAGGTTCCGAACAAATATGTATATATATATATATATATATATATATATATATATATAACATACTGGTCGTGTCCGCGAATCTGCTCATGTGCAAAATTATTATTTTTATTAGTAGCTGACCCATGCAACTTCGTCTGCACCAAATCGGTTATTACCGGTTGGTATGTGGGAAATCTTTTATATAAGCCTAGAACCCGTTCGCAGTTTCACCTACCGGGTCCAATTGAGATAAAAACTGTCCTATATATATTAGCGATAAATGTCTTCCCAGTACCCTTTGGCTTGCTCCTGTGCTACTCACCTCCACGCCCCGCTGACTATCCTCATACGGCCAGCGGGAGCGACAACGCAATAATTTTACCGACTTATAGTTATTATTTCGCATTATCTTCTAACCACTTCATCAATTAACATGCTGTATAAAGAAAACTCTATCTTTCTTTATATTTCCATTTTGTTTTAGCCATTTGTTTTTATAAGCGAACTCTTTTGTAAAGATAACAGTAATGACTATTTTTGCTAGGGATAATATAATATACCTTTTTTTAACAGAATTTTCAAAATCGGATCAGTAGCACCGGAGATTACCCTGAATACACAAACTTACATGCTTTACCTCTTTTTATAATATTGGTATAGAATGGCAATTGCAAACACCTAAACTATAATTTAATCGTAAATTCACAACCCTTTTTCTTTTTTTTTATTAACGTGGGGAAATCCCTTATGGATACGCCACCCTCTCGGTGGAGAGAATGGGTTATGTCCATCTCGCACGGACTAAAACCCCACGGTGTACCGTCCGACCATATTGTTGGTGCGGCAAGGGATCGAACTACGCTATTCCTCTTGGATAACCGCCCCAACGGTCTGCCCGGCGGAAGGTAGCCACCGGACTCCTTCCTAATAGGGAGACAGACTGCGTACACACCAACTGCCTCCCCTCGTCTACCGGACCTGTGCAATGAGGAGATGGGCCCCCCGGCCCACCCCCTCAGGTCCGGCTACGGTGGTGGGAGGAGAAGGGCAAATCGCCGCCTCCGGTCCTCCATCGGCGGAGAGGGCCATTCAGAGGGTCTTCTTCGCGAACCCTCTCCGCCGCCTCCTTCTGCGAGATGACGTCCTCGCAGAAGGAGGCCATAGCATTCCAAGCCTCTTCGCTACCGAGCATGGCCGAAACCACACTCGGTAGCGACAAATCCAACCCTACCGCCGCAGTCAGAATGCGGCGCTGTCCTTTCCACGCAGCACATTCAGACAGAGTGTGCTGCGCGGTATCCTCCGCAGCGCCGCATTCATGGCATGCGGCGGTAGGCTCCCTACGAGCGATCTGGTTTAAGTACCACCCGAAGCAACCATGCCCGGTGAGTACCTGCACCAGTCTAAACGACAGGGAGCCCCAGCGTCTCCCTATCCAATCCGGCAGGACCGAGTGGACGGCGTCAATAGTGTAACGCCCATAGCGCTCGTCCACCAGGTCCTGCCTCCACCGTCCTTTCGCCTCCTCCCGGCCCTCCCTTCTCTTGGCCTCAGTCTCTCTGGGAAAATTCACAACCCTAAAACCAACGATTTCAAGACTCATCAATATTTAGAAACCAATTTTCACCAAATATCGAAACATCACATGTACTGACAAAGCTCTAATCAAAACTTATTTTCAATAACGCAATGTAATTGTCTAGATCTATGTTTTCGGGAAAATCTTGTCCTCTTGATTCAGAAATCACGCTTTGGTTAGCAACGCCATCGTGAGTTATATTTTAAGAAATAAACGTAAGTAGACTTAATTTTTGGCAGTCGCCGCGCTGTTGTCCACATAGTTTATGTTCTTACTATATGTCAGAAATATGAAAAAAAAAGCGAAAATTCATGATTCATGATAAAGAGACAAACACATACAGATTTAGATTTTATACTTCTAATGCAACTGACTGATAATAATTACTTATAGAAACGTCATATTGCGGTAGCACAATTACATGTGCATTATACGGACCGAGGAAGACGTCGGTTCGGAACGCAACGGTTGTTTTTTTGTTATTTGTTTTTTTTTAAGAAGCAAAGGGAGATGCTATTGCTTAATTTTTTAGCTTATCTGTCTGCTGTATATAGCACAAAGAAAATTTACCAAAATCCGCCAAGAATTTCATTAACTACAAATTTTTGACTTTCGTCCGTTATCCTGGAGAACCCTTTGTGTTTTATGGGACAAAAAGTATTCTAGCTGTAATTTTATAATATTAGTTATCACTGTGTTAAGTTTCGTCAAGTTTGCTTCAGTACTTTCAGGGTGATATGTGTTCAGAGGGACAGACAGACAAACAAAAATTGTAAAAGGATTATTTTTGGCTTCTATATTGATAACAAAGTCTATCCCAATTATAATTATCAAAAAATATTTAATGTACAGATTAGGCTTCGTTACAGTTTTATTATATGTGAGTATAGATTAAGGTTTGTCTAAATAAAGCCTTTATCACATTACACGGTTTATTTTATATCTAAGGTCAATTGTGCATAATATTAATTACCTACATTAAATAAATATATTTTGTAGGTGGTAGAGCCACGCTGTAGTTATTACTAGTTTCAGCACGAATGGGTTGGCTCGCCCGGGTAGTACCACCCTCTCACAGAACACCGACGTGAAGTAACAGTGCTCGCATTGTTGCGTTTCGTTCGGTCAGTGAGAGCGCCGGAGGCCTACCTACCTTCCCCCTTTCCTTTCCCCTTTTTTCTTCCCCTACCCTCTCCCGCATACATAGGGTGGCAACGCACTTACGACTCCCCTGGTGTTGCTAGTGTCTATGGACGGTGGTGATCACTTAACATCAGGTGACCCACGTTTTCGTTTGCTTGCTTTTGACATAAAAAAACCTAAAAACATTAGGACCAAATCAGATTTCGTCCTAAGTCCGCCTAGCTAGCTACCGTTCCCAAGTTGTAAATCTGTCTTCAAGATCCTGTTGGTGTGTTCCGGCGTCTGCACTTAAGAGCCAGTACCCCTCAAGGTTTAAAACCTGTAAAAAAAGTATTAAAAAAGAAAAAAAACGGCGTTTTCACGTGAAGAAAGTCGCAGCTATAATACCAACCGAGGAAACCATTCTATCTTCATATCTGTAAGCTAATAAATATAGTATAAAGGTAATTCATACAATCCATACAAATGAAATAAGAATAAGTAATAAATTAATTTATACTGTACCTTATATCAATCTAAAAAAATTAGGAAGATTTCATACAGTAAATTAAAAAATAAATATTTTGGTACTCTGAGTGGTTACTGATACTTATTCCCATAGAACAAACAATATTTACTTTACTGTTATTATCTTGCATTAAAAATCTGGACAAATTTACATTTTACAACCAATTTAGAACACCTACACCTTTGTTAAAGAGAACTTAGATATTTAAGTTTTATGCCAACACTTAAGCTTGTACAAGGCTGGTCTTGATAGCTACTAAATGACGTTAATAACCAAACTCGAGTACTGACAACTTGTGTAATAAAGACGTAACTGCATGGATTTTAGAATGTCCGACGTCAATTCAAAGGCGAATAATTACTCCTATATAATATTAAAAAATCCCTAATACATATATATCGCTAAAAATATTAAATTATATAAAACTATTATAAGACATATTTTTTCTTTTTTTTTAATTGTAACTTCTTTAATCGCCATGAGCGATGAAAAAAAATCATTTGGTTTCGGGCAAAAATTATGGGTTCGCGTCACCGATGACCTCGACATGCGCGTGACGTATTGCGCTAGCGTCTGACTAGCGACGCGTAGTGTAGCGGCCTTTCTGCACGTAATATTAATATTTTCTATCGAACATGTCCAGCCAGATTTTGGATTAATTAATACACTGTATAAAAATTATTACTCTGAATGCCAATCATTACATAGTATAAAACAAAGTCCCCTACAGCGTCTGTCTGTCTGTCTGTTCGCGATAAACTCAAAAACTACTGAACGGATCTTTATGCGGTTTTCACCAGTGGATAAAATGATTCACGAGGAACGTTTTGGTATATAATTTGTGCAGGATTTTTTTATAATTAGGGCGGGACGACGTCTGCCGGGCCCGCTAGTAGATGTATAAACCAGACTAACTTTAATCATCTGAATTTAAAAATTATGCAATTTAAATAATTCAGACTATAATTGATTTAAAAATTCATAAAAGTGCAAAGTTATTCCGTTGTTTTGAATCTTCACTTCTGTAGGCAGTCCTTATGAATGCCTCAACTTATGTTAAATTATAGTACGACGAAGTATCGGTACTTTACTAAGTGGTAAGATTATAAGGGGATATACCCTAGCTGATCCCGAAATGACGAGCTAAAACATAGTCACTAGTATAAAATTATTACCATGTGAATGTCGGTAGCAACCCAGTCGCGTATAAGTAATCTAACAACCGAAATTATAGCTGGCACCCGCGCCTTTGTCTACGGCGTTTATTATCTTAACTAAGTACTAGCTTTTGCCCGCATCTTCGTTTGCGTTAATTTAGATCTGACCAAGCCCGTGCGATTTTCATTTTCGGTGAAGCTGTGAAGGCCAGTCAAGGTAATAGCGTAGTCAGTTCAAAAAAAAATTCAGCTTGTACCCTTGATAACATTTATGCAAAATCCCATAATGATTGGTCGTGTAGTTAATAAGAATAAGAAAATATCCCTAAAATAAAACATGCCTAAAGTGTAATCCTTATAAAAGTCGTAGTTTCTTAAAATAAAACTTTCATAACTTCATATTAAATAAAGATATTGTTATAATTTTACATGAGGAAAAATTGACAAATAATTTTTTTTAAAAATGATCGAAATTTATCCAATAGCTTTTGAGTGATACGCGCACAACGGCAGACCTCTATCATTTTATCTATATGTATGTAATACGTGTTTTCCTGACTGTGTAATGTACTGTACTGTGACGAATATGTTGAAATAGAGATTGAATTATAATACACTTAACCGAGTTTGGAAAAGTATTATTAGAAATATTATATAAAACATAGAATAAAGCTTTTATTCAAAACTAGCTTATATCAGCGGTTTTGTCCCATCAATTTCATCCATTAAACTGCTTTTTAACAAAATATATTATCACCTATTATTCTTCAAATATCCTTAAAAGTTGATTTAAGAAATATCAGTAGGTTCAATACATTCGGATGTGCTTAAATGAATCAGGACTATTTTTATATAAATATACAGGGAATCTAGGTAAAATAATTTTATTTTGTCTGAGAATTTAACGATGACACCACGGAACAGAACCGAAATATACTGTACTAGGATTTACCCGCGGTTACACTTATGTTAATCCCTCGGAAACAATATTTCTTTTTGTATTGTGACATAAGATAATTTGTTCAGGTTAGGGCCTCGGGACGCTTATAAACGTCAAAACTACCACCAACTCGGAAAACAGTACACTCATCAAGAAGATCCATCTAATAACTCGAACTGGTTTATCTTAAAAAAAAATATATAGTTACATTATTTTTTTACGGATGCATAGTGAGCTTGTTATTTTTAGATATTACCGTCGCTCAGATATCGTTGCACTCTTTTAATATATTGATCCACTCTATAATAGTCTTTAGACATTAAAGCCCGGTTGACTTGATATTTCTATCCAGTAAATCGATATGTGCTTTGGGGGCTTTGGTGTAAAACCTAACACTAGTAAGTAAAAAACTGTTATTAGTCTTACAGAACCTAAAGTATGGAATAACCAATTATTTGTCACAGTATTTTGTATTTCAATCATGTCGGTTTATTACTACATTTATACTACATCCAGCTTTTGTCATGTCATGATAATCAGTGTAGTAGTTATTGCACGAAAGCGTATCCAAAAACAGAATCACATTCGTATTTATGATATTACTAAGGATCTACATAATAATAAAAAGGATATCAATTTATTTCTGATATTTAAGAAACATTTGCACGTAATGTGATATTTTTTATTAAGGGTAACAAACAATTGTACTCTTGTAATTATAATTGTGATCTTAATATAACGTTCTTATCAAAATTTGTATATACTAAGATAAAAATAAATAATGCGAAAGAAAGCATGAAGCAAGAACTTATATTAATTAAAATGTCTTCCGTGAATACAGTAATTAGTCGGAAAATAAATAATAGAAACTACTTTACAACATAATGGTAATTTTAAAACATAAAACACCGCTTGTTAGGAACTTTGTAATATTAAAACTTCTACAATTTGAAACCGTTTAGTTTATAATTGCACTGTTTAATACAAAAACCGTTAATTAATCCTCAAGCCATATCTCCTTCCGTAAAATAGAGGATGAAGCAATCCATTGATTGCTACTTATAATGTTATACGACGGACATTAGGTTTCTAAAGTTCAAGCTGTAGTGCACAACTTCATAAGATACTCGAAGTGGATAGTTGACACTTTGTTGTGAGGCCCTCGAAACAAGGTACGACTGTCGCCCGTTACGGACAGTATCTCGAGGAAGCTCTAACTTTGCAGCTAAATGATAAGACCACGAGCATGCCCTAGAAACTAATGCTGTCGTAAGTTCCCGTCACGAAGTATCTAACCAACGGAGTTCACATGTGTATAGTTTTACACGGTAAATGTACAAAAAAATTGATTTTACGCATGATTCAAAAATTTTGAGTGATTGTAATTCTCAAAATGGCAGGATTTAATTAATTATAGCAGTAGATTATTTACTGTTTTATTATGTATTTACTGAAAAGACTTCACGTTTCTTTTGCTTAATTTAAATGGTAGGCGAAGGTAAAAGAGGCAATAATGAAAATATGGTGTAATGGTAGAGTTTTTCTAATGCCTGCTTAGATACCTACCACCCTAAAGTTCAAAATTTGTCTTCAAGAACCTATCTTAATATATATATTTCTTGTGTGCGTGTGTATGTGACTGAACTCCTCCTAAACGACTGGACCGATTTTGATGAAATTTTTTGTGTGTGTTCGTGGAGATTCGAGAATGGTTTAGATTCACAATTGGACCCGGCAGGTGGCGCTGCGATCGACTTTTAGGATTTTTTTTTGTTTTCAAGGCAGGACAACGTCCGCCCGGTCCGCTAGTGTGTATATATATATTTATATATGTTCTGGTAGTGGTGCACTTTAGATCCAGTCTTTCTCTAAGTTTAGAATATTATCATGTTAGCAGGCACTATCATCTAATATCAGGTGATATATAAAAAGGAAAAATTGAAAGTGGTACATCGTACTATGCATGTGTACTTCACATATACGTTTCTGGTAACAAGGACAACGAGTCAGAAGTGTAACCAAGTAGTTTGTGTAACTCTTATCGTTAATGAAGTGAGAAATTGACTTAGTTCGTTATTTTGGTCCATAGGAGGTATTGAAGTACCGGAGTTTGGAGAGCCAATCACCAATCTCACAGTCCCCATAGGACGCGATGCGACATTCGAGTGTATAGTTGTCAATCTTGGTAATTATAGGGTAAGTAAACCTGTCATCTAATTTTACATTCTGTTTACATTATATTTCTCATTATCACGTGAAAGGAAATTATTTACGAAATTTCCTTAAGTTCACCTGTTTTAAATTCATGTATTAATTCGATTTGCAAAATAATATTCCTTTATGTATAATCTGAGAGCGGATCAAAGGAACATAAAGCGGTTCTCTTGGGTAAATTCCTACTGAATTCGAAGCAATTGGACAGTGTACATTATAACTATAAGTAACATTTAACTTCTACTAACTAGGTGATGTTACTTCGAAAAGTTAAGTTAGATCAAAGTGTTGGATTCAGTTTGTAGAATACGCAATGTTTCTGTATGTTAGTACATACAAATTTACAGTCATAGGATATTCAAATTGATAAAAGTTTTATATTATAATATACGAAATCACTGTTCAAATATAATTTAATAATTGACATATGTTAAATGAGCTTTAGGTACCAAACATTATTTTCAATTCATACTAATTTTGACAAAAAAACAATACACAAAATTTGTAGTAACCATAGGTTGTTGGGTCAAATAAGAATCGAAGAGCAAAAATTTTATAGCTGTAGACTACAAGATTTTAAAAGAGTAATAAATAATAACTGATAATACGGGTGATAAGAACTGACGAATAAAACCGTCCACGTTTAGTGGTAAATTAAGACTAAATTTATTAGCGTTAGTCAAATAATCTCAGTAGTTTGCCTGATTTCGATACAGGCACATGATTTTATTAATGTACGAACCTCGTACGAAATGCACCTCAAAGACAAGATATAATTCGATTTGTAAAAACCATTATAAAGATGCCTTTATATTATTTATGTTTTCAAAGGTCGGATGGGTGAAAGCAGACACTAAAGCGATCCAGGCTATCCACGAACACGTCATCACTCACAATCCTAGGGTATCAGTATCTCACAGCGATCACTCCACGTGGTATTTACACATTAAGAGTGTACAAGAGGAAGACCGTGGGCAGTACATGTGCCAGATAAATACGGATCCTATGAAAAGTCAAGTAAGCATTTAGCCTAATAGCCCGTATAACAACTTTTGTTTTTGATTTAATAATAGTAGTTCAGGGCGGTTTCACGATTACGGCGTTGTATCTCGCTGAGATTGAAGTTTGTTAAGGATACCTTATTTAAAAATTAAAAAACATTTTGTGCCAGTACTGGGAACTATTGTGTTAGGTTATTTGTAGGACGGTTCGAATTTTAATTTATAGTTCAGACTGTTCATTTTTTGAAGTTAAACTTCTTATTCGAATTTCGGGTTCGAAATTCTGATCCGTAAGCTTTATGTGTGACGGAAAGTCGCTTTTCTTCGGGTATTAGAGATCAGTGTGACATACGTTCTTCTCGGTTTCTATTTTTCTTTGTTGTTGTCTGTGGTTACGTGTACTGCGTTCAGGCGACGTCGTGGCGATCACTGAATAGAATATCATTATATTTATTTATTACCGTATATATCATTATATACGAGTACTAGCGGGCCTGGCGGATGTTGTCCCGCCTTGATAATAAAAAAAAAACCTTTACAAATGATATACCTAAACGTTCCTCCTTTATCTACTGGTGATAACCGTATGAAAATCCGTTCAGTTGTTTTTGAGTTTATCGCGAACAGAAAGACAGACGTAGCAGTGGACTTTGTTTTATAATATGTAGTGATTAGTATTAACAAGTTCATTTTCAAATTAATTCGAATTCATTCCTCGAGTTCCTTTGAGGGTCGATCTCATGAAAACTACTGAACATATCGACATAGGACAGTGACCTTTCGATTAAACCTTTGCCATTTTAATGCCCAATGAATCCGGCGGGAATCAGCTAGTATAAATTATTATTAAAGTAGATAGCAAAGTACCCACCGCCTATGATTTCGTACAAATTATTCTAAATATCAAACATTTGATTGAAGAAGGCGTTACTTTGCGGAAATCCATCATCAAATATTATAGTGGAGGCTACTTTGCACTTACGCCTGGAATTGATTATGACATATAATACTTTGATATATATTTGTCATATAATACTACTATAAATATTATACAATATATATATTGTATAATTTTATATAATATAGTTGCAGTTAGACGTAGTAGTATTCAATCAATTCCAGGCGGAAGTGCAAAGTAGCGTCCACTATAATATTAAATATCAAAGTTAACCTCGTTATAATATCTATAGATAAAGAAAGTCAGTAACCAAAATTTATTGACCTCAAACTGATATTACATAACTGATGCAAATTTACCCCGCAGATGGGTTTCCTGGATGTCGTTATACCACCAGACTTCATCCCTGAAGAGACATCGGGAGACACAATGGTACCGGAAGGAGGGACGGCCAGGGTCTCGTGCAAACCTCGCGGGGTACCACCACCACGAGTTACGTGGAAAAGAGAAGATGGCCAAGAAATAGTGGTGCGGGACCAGACCGGTGCGAAGACTAAAGGTTTTTTTATTTAATTTCCTTGGAATTTATCTTTATCTTCTAGATTATTACTGCCATTGTCAAGTAGGTAATAATATAACAAGTTTCATTTTCAATGTTCTAGTCAGATGTTGGTCCCTTGTTAGAACTCTCTAGAGAGTTTTTATGGCATATCGGAATCCATGCTCCGTGATATTATTTCCAACCACTTCACTTATGCACAATAACCGAACTCTATTAGGTGAAATGCCACCAATATTACAAAATATAGAGTCAAATAAGAAAAGATTATTAATAAAATATAAAAACCACCATATGACAGACCAAGGCCCGCCAAAAACTCCAGACTAAGGGTTAACAATATGTAACCTCTTTGGCATATTGAAAATATATATTTGACAATAATATAGTTCCTTTGTTAATATTTAAAAACTGCAATCTTTCCACAGTCACTCATTGAGGTAAAACTGACCTATTTGTTAGAATATCTGAAGCTATATTATTAATGTACGAAACCCTCATATATTCCGATATTGAATAACACGGGTTAAGCTGTCAAGTTTGACATTATAACCTGTGTGTTTCAAATTAATTTCTTAAACCATTTCAATGTTTGAAGTCTATGTTATTATCTCATTGCGTAATATTTGAACGAGGTAAACTAAATAATTAATTAGTGATCATACACGAGACTTCACGAAGTTACTATAAAATTCTGGATTTACTCAAATTTATTAAAAGGGTGTTTGAGTAGACGGACGGTATCGTTTCATATACGGATACTAGCATCTGAAATAAACAAATAACCCACAGATAAAATCAACATTCGGGTGCGACCGTTTTGATAGTGATTGAATGCTCGTGTTTATCTGTCGCCACTGGTCTAGTAGGCGTTGGGACGAAAGTAATTTCATTTACTGTTTAACATTGTTCGAATTTCAATCAATAATTTAATCATAGCAAACAGGGTTAATAGTATAAGATATTATAACAAATTTGAAGAAATAGGAGAATATATTAATAAATAAATAATCCGTCTCTTACATATTCCGTCAGCCAAAAGTATGTTATTCGTACCTAATTATTGGTGCGTAAAAATAATTGAAAGTTTTACATAAACGCTGCAGGAAAAATATTTCATTTGTCTTAGTTTATTTCAATGGAGCAAGGACTGGTATTGTTTTTCTGAATATGTATAATACGAGAGTCTGTGCGACCGCATTTGTGGTGCGACAATGAGCCGCGCGGCGGCTATTCTCGGGATGAGTTTCGCGTCCAGTATTGTTTTAAGTTTGTAGTAATTAGTAGAGTTCAAATATGAATAGACTCCTAGGTCTTCTTATTATACGAAATGTTGAAAACATTCCATTCACTTCATTAACGACGTTGAAACATTCTTAAAGAAGGTCAGTTTAATCAACACGGCTATTCAGATCAGCATTACGATCAGCTATACTCAACCTGTGGCCCACCGGGTATTTGTAGTTGGCCCACCCGATCATACCTTATTTTCAATTATTTTAAATTTCATGCCCATCAGAAAAACTATGAGCACGCTGAGTAAATTAAATAGATCCCAGATAACCCGACCGCAAAGCGTTCCTTATGATATAAGGGTTATACCAAGTTTGTTATATTAGACAACCATTTTTCACTAATTAATGCGTTGTTAATTTGAAATTACGCGTTGTTAATTTGCGGCCCGCAACACTATGTGTGAAAATGAGAAAACCATGTGGCCCGATTAAAAAAAAGTTTGAGTACCACCGATTACGATACTCCGTTGTGATTGGTTAATTTAATCGTCTTGATTATCATAGTACTTTTAGGGTTGTCAGACCGAAGCAAAAGTAAATATGTTTGTTCACAGTGCTAAGTTATCAAGGGGAAGTGTTGAAACTATCGAAAATATCGCGCTCGGAAATGGGTACATACTTATGTATCGCAAGTAATGGAGTCCCGCCTTCAGTCAGTAAGAGGATCCACATCAGTGTGCATTGTAAGTCGATCCTCGCGTTGTTATAAAATATGGATTCGGACCCTTAAAACTGATACCGGGTCGGTGGTATCTTTTATAATTAAAGAAGTCATAAAGTTATTTCATGTAAAAAAAAAACAGCTATTCAATTTTTTTATACATAATTAAATAGATTCTTCATAAAGGTTGTTTTAATTAAGTTTCTTGTATAATATTAACGTCTAAAGAACTATCAAGATAATAGAATTTCAGATGAGACTCAATATTACACAACAATTTCTCAGACATTAAAAATATAAAAATTTATTCCAATTACTTTTTATTTCCATTCTCTGATCTTAAATTATTTTTCATTTTACGTACTGTGACTTTTATCGGGCAATAATAATGAAAAACTCATTTTTCAAATCAAATCAAATCAAAAATACTTTATTCAGTTTAGGCCCTAATAAGGCGCTTGTGAACGTCAAAACTACCACCGGTTCGGAAAACAACCCAGTCATCGAGAAGAACCGGCAAGAAACTCGATCGGGTACATCTTTTTAACATATATATATATATATATATATATATATATATCGAATACATTACACTTTACAATACTATTTTAGTGGATACACAGAGAGGAGTTAATTCCAAACGTCACCATCGTACACGTATTGATCCACTCCATAATAGCCTTTCGACACTAAAACCCGCTTGACATCATGCTTAAATTTACAATCCGGCAAATCAGTAATATGTTTTGTGACTTTATTGTAAAACTTAACAAGAAGAAGTAAGAAACTATTACTGGTTTTGCTAAGTCTGAAACATGTGACACGTGGATTTTCATCCTGTTATACTTTTATTAACATTAGTTGCTGCAACTAATAATATATACATCCTTACTTATATTATAAATGCGGGTGTGAGCTTGTTTGTTTGGTACGCTTTCAAGTCTTATGAAGTGTAAGTCAAGTCAATCGACATGAAATTTTGCATACTCATTATCAGAGGTACAAAAGAGAACATAGAGTACTTTTCATCCAAAAAAATGTACTATTCCCGGCAGATACGACCAATCTATTTGTTTCTCCAAGTTTCATATTTTAGCTAAAAGTCCTAACTAATATTATAAATAGAATTGTGACTTTGTAGGGACACAATGTAGGCATGTAAGGCAGAGTACATGGTAAGCAAACAATTGTATGAGAGCGCGACGTATGAACGCTATTACGCTTTTATGTCTAATCTGTTCAACCGATTATTATGAAATTTTGTAAGCACGATGTCAGAGCTGAGGTATATAAAAGGACATATAGTGTCTTTTACCCAGAAAAATAGTACTGTTCCTGAGCGATAGGTAACATCAGTAAAGTAGCTAACAAAAAATAGTTTAAAATATTTTTAGGAATTTTTCTCACACTGCTGATTAATTCGTTAATACTTATAATGCACGTATCCATACTTTAACGATTAGTTAAAATTAAAAATTATTGTTACCAGTTCATCCAGTAATCCAGGTGCCAAACCAGCTAGTTGGTGCTCCTCTTGGCACTCATGTTACCCTCGAGTGTTACGTGGAGTCCTCGCCTAAATCTATCAACTATTGGGTTAAAGATCCCGGTAAGTAAATTAATTACATTATGCATCTTTACCACGTAGAAGTAACGGTACCGCACAGATATACAGAAAAACAAATTCGACCCACTTATTGGAACCTTGAAACCTGCAGGCATTCGATGGCGACGATGATAATCTGATTCTCTTGACACTTCTACAGAAACAAATAGCTAGTTCTGTCATTTTTTTAGCCCATCGATAATCTCGTTACGAGAAACTTAGTAAGGTTTCTAGTAAAATCTATACTAATATATAAAGCTGAAGAGTTTGTTTGTTTGTTTGGTTGAACGCTATGATCTCAGGAACTACCAGTCCGATTTGAGAAAACCTTTTAGATAGCTCATTTATCGAGGAAGGCTTTAGGCTATATATCATCACGCAAAGATCAATAGAAGCGGAGCACCAATGAAGAATGTTTCAAAATCGGGCACTTTTTTCCTTTTGAGAGATATCGTTAGCGTTAATATTATATACGTTGCCATGGTAACGTGGTAAGTTTCTATCGCAAACATTTTCAAAGTTTATTTTGTTTTCCTATTCAAAATTTGTTATCTATTACGTATTATAAAAATAAATTTTGTGTATGTACAATTAAAATAACAACTTTTTGATGAATGTATATGGCTACAAATTATCAAAAAATTTTTTTTTATATTTTGTCTATATTTTTATATTATTATATTTTGTCTGTTCCGGGTAATCTCCAAAACGGCTGGACCTATTTTAACGGGAATTTTACTGGCAGACAGCCGAAATTATAGCGGTTGACATATTGTACTTTATTTGTCCGCGGCTTCGTCCGCATTGCTATTTCCAAATTGGTTGGACCGATTTTCACGGGGTGTTCACTGGTAGATAGCAGACATCATAAAAAGTAATTCAGGTTTTTTTTATTTGCCTTCGGCCGCAGTACAAAATCCGTAATGCTTGAATTGATTTTCACGGGGTTTTCATTGGCAGATAACTCACCTTATAAGAAGTAACTTAGACTATTTTATTTTGTTACTCAAGACTTCGTCCGCAATATTCTACTATCTCCTGATCGGTTGGACTGACTTTCACGGGAATTTTACGGGCAGATAACTAGCGAGCTCGGAAGACGTTGTCCCGCCCCGATAATAAAAAGAAAACCTTGAAAAATTATACTTAAACCTTCCCCATAAATCAATCTATCTACTGGTGAAAACGGCATGAAAATCCGATCTGTAGTTTTTGACTTTATCGCGAACAGACAAACAGACAGACCAGAGGAGTTTGTTTTACACTATGAAGCGATGAACTGTTACCTGTGCATTCGTTCGTGTGAATTTAATAAAAAAAGTTTGTTTACTGTAAACAAGCGCGTGAGACGTGCGCTGTACTGGACTCCAAGAATAAATGTATGTAATTTGAATTATATTATCATGTTGGTCAATTTGGCGGCCATTTTGTTTTATTTACCGCGTTTGCATCTACATAACTCAGTGATTATAGCAACGTATAAGAACAATACAATTATATCGACAATATGGGCATGTTTTGTCTATATAATAAACAATCTAACACATATTGTTCGATAATGTATAGTTTAAAATTTTCATTACTTTCTTATATAGTGTTAATGAGCACTGAGTGTGGTACATAGTAGGTTAAAGTTCCTGGTATGTTGCTGATGATAAATCCCATCCCATTCGATATACTATTCGTATTCACATATCTAATGTACACGTTACATGTTACAGTAGATGGCGTAATGTAAGACTGTAAGTAGGTGTGTACATTACAGAAATGCTTTTTCAAAAACATTTGTAACTATGACACCATATTTATTTAATACATTTAAAAAAACGCGTGCGGAGCCGCGGGGGACAGCTAGTATTATATATACGCGATATTAAAGATTCCAGTTCTTACATAGTTTCATTTAAAATTTTTAAACAAGCTTTAAATTGTACGTAAACTCCGAACTGTTAATATTTGTTCGTAATTCAAGATAATTTAATTGATAATTACTGATAATTAATTATGAGTTATGCGAATGACCTTATCTATTCTGATACACGTGAATCGAGTTCAAGGTCCATGCTTACAAGCGTGGTCACAGTAGTGCTCCATCCTGAAACATACCTCGGGTCGGCACTGTTTATAGTTGGGCGGTTACAAGGGCAAATTGATAACCTCATATAGCTAAAGAAGTACTATAACAAGAAAAATATTTTCTAATTAACGTCATAGTGATCATTCACACCTGCCGTATTTACACTTACCTTAAATATTATACAGTCTGTGGACTTAGGATCCAAGTTCTTCACTAACTACGAAGAAAATGGATAAAATTTCGTATATAGTAGAAACGGTCGAGATGTCCAGAACTTTTTTGTTGTATATTTTATAGGATTTGACCACTATCTTACCTTACATGAACCTACGATCTAAGATGGCGGTAACAGGCTAAATCGAGATACTGATCTTTTACATATTGAACAAAAAGTGACCGTCTACAAGCGTACCACTAACAATACGTTAAGTATGAAATGAAAACATTAAAGATAAAAGTCAGAGACGGAAATATAGTAATCATTAAAGTGTATCGGATCTATATAACACTCCTACAGTTTTATATTTAGACGTTAATGTTTTATTGTTTAATTTACTAAAATAACGGAATGTATACAAATTCGTTTCAAACAGTCTTGAAATATAACAAATTCTTGGTTCGCTTAAATATCTAAAAATGGTTTAAACCTATAAACGTTTTCGAATATTATGTTATTTATATTTATTTACAGAATTAATTGATGAATACGTTATATTTTAAGTTTGTAACAAAATAAACACTGTCATTTAACACTGAATCGTCGTATTCGTTGTGTTATTGCCTATAAGATTTTAATAGATATATGATTTCAATCAATACTGGCCATATGTAATATAAACACTTTGAATCTACGTCAGAGAGTTTTTGGCGGGATTTCAGCTTGTCATGTAGTGGATTTTATATTTTATTCATAATCTTGTGTTACTCGACTCTACATTGTGTAAAATTGGTAGTGTTTTATGTAATATAGTTTGCTTATTGTGCATAAGTGAAGTGAATGGAAAATAATACCACGGGGCATAAATTCTGAGATGCCACAAAAATTCCCTGGAAAGTTGTAACAAGGGAGCCACCGTCTTGTTAGAACATTAACAATGACATTGAAATCGCACGACACTAACTTGTAATAATATTGGGTAAATAAAATTGGGTTGAAAGATTGGTTGCCAAAAAAGAAAAACTAAATCAGAAGATATTAAACTAAGCTTCAGGAGTAAACAGAAAAAAGTAATCAAATGTTGAAGACAAGTTCAATCCATTTTGTTTTAACTGCAACACTGCGTCGTCTATACTAATGTTATTGAAACTGAATCATAACTCTATTTCATTAAGTCGATCGTACGATCCACGGTAAAAAAAGAAACAAATTATAAAGCAGCCATAAAACTCCAAGGTGTCTGCACGAAGTTTTTACATTTTTCATAAAACTTCACCGTGGAAAGATGAAATTCTAATATTGAATTTGAAAGCGAGTGCTTTAAGTAATAAATTTTTCCACAGGTGAGTTGATAATACCCTCGGAGCATCATGAAATGACTGTTAGACAGAAATCTATGTTCGAAGCCGAAATGACAATGACTATTAAGAATATTCGACGTGATGACTTGGGGAGCTACATCTGTGTCGCGAAGAATTCACTTGGGGATGTGGAAAGCAAGATAAGATTATACGGTACAATAATAAATCGCTGTTATTTCCTATAGAAAATGTTGGAGGTTTTCTTTAACAAAAATCTAGATTTCAGTGTTAATTTTTATACAAAGTAATATTTATAATGTTTGACAAAGTAATACACCAGTGTTTTTGCTAAACCGTTTTGCCTTCATATATTTTATATCTTTATAAATACATATAAAGCCTATTTTTGGAAAAAATACGACATCAACAATTAAGAGTACGTATTTGAATGTATTGAAACATTTTTAGACTTATTTACTATTTTTCAATTCGTCTGTTTGTTAGAAGACGCATCATTGAAAAACTCAATATGAATTTTGATATCTGACCGTAGTTTTCAGTTTATTTCGGGATCCCGGTTGTAACATATCACTATGATTTCCCATAGGAGCTAAGGAGTAGGGTTAAATAATAATTTACTACCCGTGGAATATTAAATGAATAAAGTCACGAGTACCAGCTAGATTAAAACATAAAAAAACTTTATTAACTATTATTATCCATTGTCAGTTTTTAATGACAATTTAAAATAGCTTGAATTGAAGGTTACAACAAAATAATGTATACATCAAGTGTGTAATTTTTGAATGACTTTCAAATCAAATAAGCTAATTCAAAACTCGTATAACGCACGACCGTTGCGTATGGAATACCACCATGCGACTGAGCTGCGCGTCATACGTGTTTACATTACGGTACATTTCGGTAACGCTCGGTTCTCATCGGGCGGCCAATCCTTCTTTGCACTCCTACAACCCGCTCTAAGCAACACAGTCCGCCCGTCCAATTATTATTTTTTTTTTTCAACTGACTACACATTGACCACAGGCTACAGCCCCGGCCCCGCCACTCCTCAGTTCTTTTTCGCCCCCTGGCCCATTTATTCTTTTAAATTAAAAAAAAAAATTAAACAAATTCTATATCCATGAATATTTAAACAACATTCTGTAAATTATATTTCAATATTCTTGATTATATTTGGTATCTTGTTTTCTTTTTCATAGGTTAATTTTAGATTTTATAGATGAATTCATTTTCACCTTATCATTTATTCTTGTTCAATTGTTTTCTTTTGCAAATGTTTATCAATATTTAATTTAAATTAATTAATTTTTCAATATTATTAGTAGTGTAAGTTGTATGGATGTGATAAAGCATTTCAGGTATTCAGTCTATTATGCTCCTTCTTATTATTGTTATTATATTGTTCATCGGGTTGTTGACTGTTGCATTATATACAATTGTAATTAATTAATAAATCAAAAGAATCATTAAAAAATTCGAGACAGTCTTAAAAATTGCCGAGTGAAGTGAAATCTCAAAACAATGAGATCAATGTGTTCTCTTTTGAATATTCATATTAATTATAGTGAGTATCACAATATTTAAATTTCAGGATTTGTTTATTGAAATTATTAACATTAGTGTGATTTTCATATCTACTGGCACTAGGAGCAATAATTATATACATTTTTATTAAGTCCATTAATAAATTAAACGTATGATGAACTGCAAAATATCTATATTACATGTACGCAGACCCCTATACTACGCGTCACTTGCCCGATGCAAGCAGCGCAAGCGCAATACGGTCAGTCTTAGCTTAGTCTTAGCTTCGCTTACGTAGCATGTCACGACGCGAAATTATAAACTTATCTCCAGACAAAATTACCGCTCAACGCGCATAAAAAAGTCTTCACTTCAATAACATGTGATATAATAATGTCTACCCTGTATAAATAACAACGTAAGATTAATTCAGTTTTATATCTTGACAGAAATCCCAGGTACTGATAGACACGCATTCCAGTATCCGGACGTACGGATACCCCCTGACGATGAATATGGCACCGAGATTTACGATGAAGATGAAAACAAGGAGAACGACAGCGTGAAAACAAACAGAGTACCAGATCGGGCGAACAAATGGTATTCTAACGACGGCAAGGTAATGATTTCCAACAACAATGGCGTCTGTAAAACAGTAAACGGTTCAATAATAACAATCATTCTAGTGTATAAAATTCTAATGTAATAATAATTCGTTCTACAGAATATTCGAAACAATATAGTAGCTTCGTTCTGATGGTAATTTAGGGATATTGTCGACAATTATACCCGTAATTTACAAACAATGTAATCATGTTTGATTGGCTTTGATTTTTTATTTTGACTAATAAAATATGCCTATGATTTTATATGGAAATTATTACTCCATCATCGTGTAACGTGATAATAACTAGTCTTAACGATTGTATATAGTTTAATGATAAGAGGACGTGTAAACCGTTGTAATATTATAAGTACTCAATTTTTAATAATTGTTACATATGTTTAATATGAGATTTATGTGAATTTTAAACAAATGTTTGCAATCTACGTGCCATGTATCTTTTTCGAGGCATACAGTTTGAATTTCTATAAATTTTAAAGTAATCAACAAGTCAGGGGGATTATTCAAATATTATATGGATAGTTGGCGAGTATTTACATCTTATAAAATATCAACTTTACGTTTCAGTTGTAACTTTAGTAACAGTATAGTTTACTTACAAAATAAAGTAAGGTTTTATCTCTTATTTCACTTTTAACTAAGCTTAATCTTTGGAATAAAAACGTTAAATCCGCTTGGCTATAATACAATACATATTTCAGAACGCTATTTATAAAACTATAGTAAAAAAAATAGTACTAAAGTTTCAATTGGAATTATATTACAGTATGTAACAAAGTAATGTAGTAGAAATATTGTAACTTCTTCCGAACGATGTACGTTAATATCCTGGTCGTTACAAAAAATTAAATAAAAGCAACAACATGTCACGGTGCCTCTTAATTTTACCCAATACCATTGTTTCTCGGAGACTTTAATGCCTAATTGAATATTTCACAGACCGTTCTATGCTAATGTTACGAGGGGTGATAAATGATAATGCGCCTCTTTGCCGTATTCAATTAGTAATGTTTCATAATATATACTAACAGCCAATTAGTTGAATATAAACACGGAACAGGTTGAAATAATTATATATTAATATAGCAACTATTTCGCATAGTAAATAGTAGATTTATATATAAACATTCAGATCTAGAAGCTAGATATATGTATATGTATAATCTCTGAGTTATTTGACCCTCATAAATCACAAGATGCCAGTTTCAAACCGTAATATCGACTATCGCAACCCTGTTGCTACAGTTGGAATTATACATGAATCTTAAATGAGAATAAAGGCGAATACTACATCTAATATCTAATATATAAAAAAAAAATTATACACAAATCATACAGGTTTAAATTTCTTTTAATTATTGAATTATAATGCAATGCAATATAAAATATTTTTAAATGACTCCAAAAAGGAAGAGGTTTTTTTTACATCATAGGAGGCAAACGAACAGTTGGGTCACCTGATGTTAAGTGATCACCACCGTCCATAGACACTTGCAACACCAGAAGAGTCGCAAGTGCGTTACCACCCTGTGTTTGGAGGAGGGAGAGTGGGGAAGGGGGGAGGGGAGGGGAGGTTTGTTTGTCCGGCGCTCTCACTGACCGAGCGAAACGCAGCAATGCAAGCACTGTTACTTCACGTCGGTTTTCTGCGAGAGGGTGGTACTACCCCGGGCGATCCGACCCATTCATGCTGAAACCAGTAATAGATACAGCGTGGCTCTACTAGCACTTACTTGAATTATAATGGAATGTAACATAAAATATTTTTAAGTGACTCCAAAAAGGAAGAGGTTCTCACTTCGTTTTTATATGTTCATTACCTCAGAACCTCGTCGTATATAAACTGATCTAGAAAATACTTTCTTTGCCGTAAATGGAATATTTTCAAGAGAGTTTAATTTCATTTTATTAGTATTAAAACTTAGGTTTCGAAGACACACCAGGGAAGATATCAAAATCGAAAAGAAAATGTATAATAATTGAAATATTGGGAGACTTATGACAACTAAAGACTAGGTAGGTTTTTTTTTCATATGATAGGCTGCAAACGAACAAGTGGGTCACCTGGTGTTAAGTGATCACGACCGTCCATAGATACTAGCAGCACCAGTGGAGTCGCAAGTACGTTGCCAGTCTGTGTTTGGTGGGAGGGGGGACGGGAGGTGGGTGTCCGGCGCTCTCACTAACCGAACGAAACGCAACAATGCAAGCACTGTAACTTGACGTCGGTGTTTCTGTGACGCTCTCACTGACCGAACGAAACGCAACAACGCAAGCACTGTTACTTGACGTCAGTATTTCTGTGGTGGTCTCACTGACCGAACGAAACGCAACAATGCAAGCACTGTTACTTGACGTCGGTGTTTCTGTGGTGCTCTCACTGACCGAACGAAACGCAACAAAGCAAGCACTGTTACTTGACGTCGGTGTTTCTGTGACGCTCTCACTGACCGAACGAAACGCAACAACGCAAGCACTGTTACTTGACGTCGGTGTTTCTGTGACGCTCTCACTGACCGAACGAAACGCAACAACGCAAGCACTGTTACTTGACGTCAGTGTTTCTGTGGTGCTCTCACTGACCGAACGAAACGCAACAATGCAAGCACTGTTACTTGACGTCAGTGTTTCTGTGGGTTGGATGGTAGTACGCTGGGTGAGCCGACCCATTCATGCTGAAACCAGTAATAGCTTCAACGTGGCTCTACCACCTACCAAAGGTATCTAACTACCGTCAAGAACGCTCAGATGACTTATTTTTATTAATTTTAAGCATTACTTAATGACAATATTTAGCAATAAAACAGAGGATAGTTAGTTAATCATTATTCAACCATTTTACAATATTATACGTTTTTAGCAACCCCACGAAAATCTTTTTATTTCAATAGTAAATTATAAATCATTCATCGCTATTCCTAATGGACCGTCACACGAACTTTTCATTACTAAAGCTAACATTTTATTTTAAAATGTAAAAACCTAATGTTGCCGAATTTATTGAGGTAAAAGTCATGTGAAATTTCCATTCTCGGTATTAGTAGACTTCTTTGGGGTATCAATAAAATTATATACGCTGTTAACGTCAGTGCTTCCGTAAATGGTTTTAACAATACAATTACTTTATTATACAGAGGATGGAACACTGTGAAAGCTCTGATCAATTCAATTAGCTCGACTATGAGCAAATGCATCAATTTGTCGTCAGGAAATTAAAGCATCATCTATTTTAATCAGCATTAATAAATCGTTACGGATATGAATATATGCCATAGTTCATTTTAAACCTGAGAAGGGGCATTATTAGTAATTTTATATACTACTAACTTTTGAATGTGATTTCGCCGGTGTTTGTTATAGGTTGATTTATTGCTCTGGATATGAACATTTCTGGATGAAATATGTACGCTATGTCCTTTCGTGTGCTCTTGAAAAAGTTCATACAAAAATTCCTAATGATCATTTGAGTAGTTAAGCCGTGAAAGCGTAACAAACAAACAAAGAAACTCAGTTTCGAACTTACAATTTTATTTTTTTACACCTTACATATTGCAACTTCGTACATAATTTTTAAAGGGAAAATTGAGTTTTCATATAGTCTAAAACTGCTTCCGATCCTTTATCAAGAACTCTTTGTTTCTTTTTAAATAAACACACAATTTCTAGTAAAGGATATCCTCCGATAATTCGCTGATTTCGCTATTCTATATTTTCTAAAACACAAACAGAAATAGCCGAAATACGTCTTTGAAAGGTTAACTTACTCAAACCACGTTTTATAAAAAGGGTATGGCAAGTTTTCCACTCCGCAATTCTTCTTACTAAACACGAAAACCCTTCGAGCGAGAACGCATTTTGTCTTTCAAACCTTATTAATGCTTACAACTTTTTCAGTTCCTCTCGAAAACTTTAAAAATGTTATTTAAGAGCCAGCATTTTTACCTTAAAAAGAATTAGGCATCTGCCCAATATAATATTTTATTTTATATTTATTCTATTACTTCTTATCTCTAGCTAAAATATCCGATGCTATCATATTACAGAATGAGTAATTGAACGGAAAATTACCGGCACCCCAAAGTGTCAATCAATGTAAGCCGGGTATAGATAACTAGATCTAAAAGTCATTAATAAATTAAACACTTCTGTATCTAGACACAATTGGTGTTTAATTTATTCAACACATAATTTAATAAGTATGTATTTATTATTAACAATTCATAATTTTGCCTTAATTTTAGGGATCTAATATCGTCGTAAATATGTATGCGTTGCATAATGTAACCACATTGTCGTTACTGAATAGCACAGTACTTATAAGCATTTTTTTTTTTTTTTTTATGTTATAGGAGGCAAACGAACATGTGGATCACCTGATGGTAAGTGATCACCACCGTCCATAGACACTTGCAACACCAAGGGAGTCGCAAGTGCGTTGCCAACCTGTGTTTGGGGGAGAGGGGAGTGGGGAAGTGGGGGATGGGTAGGGGAAGAACGGGGAAGGGGAGAGGAGGTGGGTATCCGGCGCTCTCACTGACCAAACGAAACGCAACAATGCAAGCACTGTTACTTCACGTCGGTTTTCTGTGAGAGGGTGGTACTACCCCGGACGAGCCGACCCATTCATGCTGAAACCAGTAATAGTTTCAACGTGGCTCTACCACCTACAACATCTAACAAGATACTATAAGAATCGAGTTTAAAATATTGTTTTAAGTGTCCCGGTTGTATCGATAATTTACGGACGTTATCCCAATGATACAGCGTAGTTGAGGTCAATCTGTGATATGTGATTGAAACTTTTAGATATATATATTTCAATAGTATAATCTTCTTCACAATTTATTTTTTGATGACGCTAGTTAAATAAAGATTTCTTTACTGACTCAGTCACAAATAACTAATGAAGATTCTTAAAAATATATTGACTACTGAAATAGGTGTAACTACTAAGTTACATGCCATAGAGTAGTTTACTATTTGCTAGCAAAAGGCTCGCCATGAGAAGTAGAGTTGAACAATCACTATTCTTTTTCGTAGAGTCAAGGTAACGTTGACAAACGTCCCTAATTTGGGTAATCTAAACATGTCTCAAGGAGTGATCGATGCTGGGAGACATTTGAGCCGACCGTGAAGGCTTTTACGTGACTGCAATCAATACGCTATTTAAACCACCAATAACAAAAAAAAATGGAAGGAAAAATTTCCAGTTAGATACGCCAAATAACTTTCAATATTATGTTTGTGTAAATAATTTAAAATCTTATTAAAAACAAGTATAAGTTTTTATTTGATCTAAATAAAAAAAAATATGTTTTTAAATTTTTCTAAAATTCAGTAGATTTATATTTACGAAGTGAAAGTTCTTATGGCATGGTAGGGAAAAAATTCTTTACGCGTTAAATATAAGGTAGGTATGTATTTGTGTGTACGTCTAAGTATTAATAAGTGTATGTCTTTGGATCTAGTAGCACACAAAAATGAGTAAGTGTATTTATATTAAGGGACTTCGTATAGTATATCGTTTATGAGCATACATATAAGCCAAAAAAGTATCATTTCCTCCACGTGTACACACTGATACACGCAATGTTTTTTGTTTATAATTTATTAAATTCAGTAACGTGTTATAGTTGGTAATAATTTGATTAATATGGCGGTACTGTAAATTATGAGTTTTAGTACTTCTCGACTAACAACGCACAGTCCTCACGCCAAACTTTTTGACCGTTCTGAATATAGCTGCGCCGAACACAAATTCAGGTATAAATATAATATTTAGAAAGGATAAATAAATACCAATTTTAAATTCGTGCAATAATATTAAAGTGAAACTTTTATTACATCGTCTCAAACTTTTTCATCTGTGTGTAGCATGTCGCGTGATGGTCGGCCGCGGAGTAGGGATAAAGTGAAAGGCGCTCGTCAGAGCAGCCAGGGCCAATATGGCGGTGCCTATAGTTCGCAGCAGCTGACCATGTAGTGTATAGACTATTATTAATTAAATGTCTGTAGTGTGAAAAAAAGTTTCACTTTTACCTGGTTTCATAAAACCACACAATCCTTTTTTAACTTTGTTTTGTATAAAATTTTCGACGATATTGTGCGCAAGCCCGCAGAACGGCCAAATAGATTGACGAGGACTGTAGTTACTAGTCAACTAGTAGACGGAGTACCCTACGGATAACATATAACATGCTATTAATGTTATAAATGATATTAACGGGATAATAGTGATTACTTGCACCATATAATTGACGTATAACTATTTGTAATAATGATTAACATTACCATGTCACCTTTCGCTATCAACCAGTATGTCTAATTACAATGCACTTTTGTTATAATATTGGAACCCCGGCATTACTCCGACAATTGATTTCCCGTCATCGATGATCCAGTTCTAAAGGGTTTTATTGAGTCGAACGCTGTGCTTAGATTTTTGCAGAAGACTTATACAGGTTTGTAAAAGGTTAGCAACGTACATGTGAAGCCTACAGTGTTGCAAATGATCATATGGCTGGGTAGCGCCCATGTGCAAGAAGTAGACCGTGAGCTGAATATATGTATGCGAACTATATCCGGGACGTTAACATGTACTCCCACAGAATGGCTACCGGTAGTTTGTCATATAGCTCCACCAGCTTTGAGAAGGAATGAGGCCTTGCTGAGAGAGTTTATTAAAGTAAAGCAGAATATTAGCCTACCTATGCATAGTGAGTTCTTTAATCCCCCACACCATAGATTAAAATCCCAACGACCAGCTTACAATATTGCTGCGGAAATAACTAATGGGGAATCCAGAATATGGAGCGAATGGTAAAAACCTGACAAGCGTCAAAGTTGGGCCAAGCAAGATGTGCCATCGACCCGTGCGTTAAATTAAAGGGCTTCGATCTCCCCCGAGGTGACTGGTGCAAACTAAACAGATTGCGTACTGGACACAGGTGGTGTGCACAGTTTTAATACCGGTGCGGATGGATTGACTCGCCGCGCTGTGACTGTGGAGCGGATATCCAATCCTTAGCACACATCATACAGCAATGCCAAATAAGGAAATATAACGGTTCTCCAGATGACCTGATCGTTCTTACCGACGATGCCCTAAAATGGCTGAAAGAATTAAATCTCAAATTACATTAAAATAGAACGGATTACCCATTTCAGCCATACGATTAAATAAAAAAATTAAATAAATACGCTATGGCGATCACTTTTCATCAAACAGCCCGTGCATTTGTTTGCCACCATCTTTATATTTAAAAATGTCGATAAATATGTCCATATTTTTTATTGTTATTAAAGTAGATAAAATACGAACAAGATGATAACAGGGTTTTGGGTTATAAGTCTTCAATGGTAATATATAGAACATCGATATACTACACCAAATATATTTACCCCACCAAGGACCCGAGGGGGTGGAGTGCGGGGGTTGCTAGCAAGGGACGAAGGAAAACAAACGAAACTTCTCGTTTCTTTCCACGGGCCCCACACAACACTTATTAATTCGCACGTAGAGGCGACATCAAAACAAACAAGCAGCGGCGCGGCACAACAATCCAGCGGCGCGCAAACAACACGACGAAGCAAACAACACTGGCAACAGCGAACACGGCCGCCGCGCGCCGCCCCCCAACCACACCAACAATCGGCACCAAGTCGAGAAAAACGAAACAAAGGATAACACCACAATTAAACGGAATGACCCACACCACCACACAACACACTGGAAATCCGGCCGACACAAATAAATGGTGACGCCGAGCAGCGACGACCGGAGGGGGTGGAGCGGGGGCACAAGGACGATGCGGGGGGAACCCAGGGGAGACAGCTTCTTTATTTATCGAAACTAGTTAACGCTTGTAAAATAAAACAAAAAAAAACATGTCACTACTTTCACTAATTATAAGATTAGTTGAAATCCATTTTTTGCATAAAAATAATAAATAAGATAGCATGGACGAAATGGCATACATGTATATATAAATAGGCAGAGGGGAAACTGTTAAAAACATTTCCTTCCTCTGTTTCTCAGCCGACTTTCTTCATTTTTTTTTTGTAGCTATTGGCGAGCTTTAGTGTAAAATAAATTAAAAAAAAATCAAAGTTTTTTAACCTAACGTACGTAACACTTGATTTTTTTTAGAAGCTAAGCCACCTAAGAGAACGCTATGTCAGCAAAATACGAACAAATTATATCAGCGAAAACATACGAATGCGAACATCAAAACTACCACCGGTTCGGAACCGCGAAAAAACTCGATCTTGTTTATCTTTTCATGCATATTTTGACAAACATATGTAGTACAAACATAAATAGTTACATTTCATATACAGAGAGGGGTGTCATTTCCAGATATCACCATGGCACACATATTTGTTCTCCTATATATAACAGTCTTAAACATTAAAACCCTCTTGACATGGTATTTGAACTATCTATCTGGCAAATTGGTAATGTGCTTTGGAACTTTGTTATAAAACTTAACACTGCTAGATAAAAAAACTGTTACTGGTCTTATTAACTTCAAGCTTGGATTGCCCTATTTGTCACTATTCTCTTATCTACTATTTAAATTATCGCTCTTTCACTAAATCCAGTTTTTCTAAGTTTCTCGCTGTAAATTAAAATAATAATCATGTTGATTTTCATTAGATGGAAGTTAATTTAAAAAATCGCGACATAAGGGATTCCTTGCTTTCCCACATCAAGTGCTGAGCTTGACTGTCATCATCCAAAATCTTTCAAATGATTCTACATTCTAGGCTTAACGATAAGTCGTACCTTAACAAATCGCGTGCCAGCTTGTTACATTATATCTATAAGAAGCGAACTATTTCCCCTCTTTCCCCTTTGTTTTTTTTATATTTTGATTCCCCCCCCTTTTTTTTTTGAATTTTTTAAAAAAATTCCCATTATTTCTTCCTCCTTCTCATACTGTTTTTTCCCCGTGTATATTTACTTCATAGTCCTTATTAGGCCTAAACTGAATAAAGTATTTTTGATTTGATTTGATTTGATGAATTTCTCGCTCTAAGTTACTTTAGGTGAACTCTTATCAACAAAACAAATCTGCCATTACGCCCTTTGTTCGTGTGTGTCATTTTGCACAAAAATGATTTATTTCTGTGGTAAAGCTTTTTGAGTGCATTAACACATTCTTAAGAGATAAAATTAGTGGTAATAGATAGATAAATTAGCGTTAATATTACCGTATTTATATAGAAAATTTTCCAAAAACATATCTGATCCACTTCCAACTTTGCAAAAAAACCATTTTATCAAATGACTTCATACAAGTTAAGAGTCCATAGATTGTTTGTGAATATAAATATAGCTGTTCTATAGCAATAAAGAGTTTTTTTTTAAACAAAACATCCTTTATACGCTACCAACGAATTTTACAGCCTTTGTATATGCCGTAAAATTTCTAACAGCATAGCAAGTGATCGATGCAAAATAAAACGGAATGAATAGCTCTCTATCAAAGTCACTAACGTTGTACAGGTAATACGTATAAAGCAAACACTGAAGCAGTTTTATGTTCAAATTTATGCACAAACAAAGGGGTTTGTTAACTGACTAACGTAAATTTGCCGTGATATAAACGAAGGCGAGAATAGTAATATTGTTTTATGATTTGTCATATAATTGTTGCATCTCTAGCGTAGATTAAAGTTTACTGTAGAGTTTAGGTAGTAATGAACTTTAGTATATTATATTCATAGTAATATCTTTATGGTATAAAATTACAAATACTATGCAGTTCATCTTGTGTTAATAGTTTAGTCTAAATCCTTACTATTTTTTTTAATGCAAATGCAAGTTTCCTTGTCATTTTATGTTACGATTTCACACCTTAAGTACTGAACTAATAATCATTAAATTTTGTATGCACGTTATTAGGGGTACAGAAAAAAACATAGGCTACCTTCCATCCAAAATAAGGTACTGTTCACGTCGGATTTAGTTAAATATACATAACCGCAAGCGAACCCGCGTGAGTAACTGGTAATAATTTTTCTTTTTTTACTCGTGCTAATCGTGATATGCAATTTTACTATTTATACAAAGTTCTTTACATATGTTTTAATAATGGTATTGTGATATTAATTCTTGGAATACAAACAGATCTCTTATGTGTGTTCATTTAATTATTCTCAGAAGAATGAGAAGGATCTACAGTCAATTAAACGCATTAATATTAACTTCATGTTTTATTTACAAAGTGGTAGTAACTAAATTATACTCTCTAATATATTTTTATGATTGAATTCTCATTATTAGCAATCATTAATCAAAAATAATAATAAAATTTATTATATTTTTTTTTATTTATTATTTTTTTATTATTTTTTTCCCCTTTTTTTTTTTTTTTTTTTCTCCTTTTTTTTTTTTTTTTTTTTTTTCTCCTTTTCCCCTTTCTTTTTTTTCTTTTTACGCTTTAACCTTAATCAGCAACACGCTACTGAACACAGCTATACACCACAACTCGATACGAATGGTCCGACGCTCCGCAGGAGAAATACCCACAGTCACGTTTCGCCACGCCCTTGGCAGGCCAGCTCCTCCGATATGTCAGGTCAGGTCGAGACCAGATTCCTCCTGGCTCTGAGAATTCGGGAGGTACTATTGGACATCGACCTGGACGACACCGTCTCGATTGAGGAGGTTGTCGCAGCTGTGGCACAGAAGTCGGTGTGCGAGTCGACCTTAATAAAGGCTGGCAATATACGCACGTTTGGGGCGGGAATAGGCAGCGTCCATGGGCCACACCCGCGCATTGTCCACGTCGGAGGAAAACCAAAACACCCTCAGCTTCTAATGCGGGCAGCCCGCCTACAAGGCAGCGGACTGTGTAGCTTCCAAGCTGCACTGCGCTCTGTGTGCCGCCATCGGTAAAAGTGCCGACCGCTTCATGGGAGGCGGTAGTGGGCAACCATGGGGGTTTTAGTCCGTGGGAATCGGACATAACCCACTCTCTCCCTCGGGAGGTTACATATCTATAAAAGATATCCCCATGTAAAAGAAAATACAATACTGACATAGTTAACACGAACCATCGGTTGTACCGTCGCGTAGATGTGACTAGCTCAACTGTCTGAGCAAGAATGTCCCCAATGACTCGACCGACTCGCCTTTTACAGCATTCATTCAAGTTACGGCCGGCCGACAACCTTCGACCAATGGCGTCTCAGGTCATTAGTAACCCCTCCGATGTAGTCAATAGTACGGAGAGTGATAACATCATATATTTTATCACTGTTTAATTTTATATTTAACATACATACTTAATTATACTCTAAACTTTTCACAGACATTTGATTCCTTATAAACTAAATTTAGTAGTACCACCTATCACTATAATCTATATTTTAATGTTCGAAGTGAATATAGTATTGATCGTCGATGAAGTGTTTAACTGTTTTAAATAAAAGGCGAAAAAATAAATGTATAAGGGTAAATAGGTATTTATATTATGAATCCATTACATTACATACATATTTAGTGCAATACAAAATTATATGCTCATCATTTCATCATGTTCTTTATTACTACCGAAAATCAGCATTACAAATATTGTATGTGTATATATTAACTAATTGTTAAGTTTTATTATAGCTATTTACTAGGTACTATTTTCTGATATTTTATTGAAATGCAACTCGAATAGAACTGCATAATGTTGAATGACATGACATTACCAATTCATTGCGGCGAGGTGAGAGTTTTCCGTATCAATATTTACATTAGCTTTACTTCAACTTTGGCTTTTAGCCGGAATACGTATAGGAATTCAAGCGGAGAGAACTTTGGTTATCGCTTTGTTCACCTGAATAAATTCTTCATATTTACATTTTGCTGCACTAGCTTTTAAACCTTGTTCTAAACCTTATTCTCTAATATTGTTGTCGGAACGCACTTACAGCTGCTTGATGACAGATCATTAACATGAGAAAAGTAGCTAGCTAAGCAGGTAGTTAGAAAAAACTTTGCCACCAAGCTAATCGTTTCACCAGAATCACACCTGATGTTAAAAAATTATTGTGCCTCAAGATGGTAAAAACACCAAGTCTAAAAAGACCTACTTCTCTAATATTGCTGTAGGAACGCAACTACACCTGCTTACTGACAGATCTTCAAAATGAAAAAAGGAGCTAAATAAGCAGGTAGTTAGAAAAAACTTTCCCACCAAGCTAATCGTTTCACCAGAATCACACCTGATGTTAAAAAATTATTGTGCCTCAAGATGGTAAAAACACCAAGCCTAAAAATACCTGCTTCTCTAATATTGCTGTCGGAACGCAACTGCACCCGCTTATTGACAGATCTTCAAAATGAGAAAAGGAGCTAGATAAGCAGGTAGTTAGAAAAAACTTTGCCACCAAGCTAATCGTTTCACCAGAATCACACCTGATGTTAAAAAATTATTGTGTCTCAAGATGGTAAAAACACCAAGTCTAAAAAGACCTACTTCTCTAATATTGCTGTAGGAACGCAACTACACCTGCATACTGACAGATCTTCAAAATGAGAAAAGGAGCTAGCTAAGCAGGTAGTTAGAAAGAACACTATCCCACCAAGCTAATAATTTCACCAGAATTATACCTGATGTTAAAAAATGATTGGGCCTCAAGATGGTAAACACAACAAGTCTAAAAAAACCTACTTCTCTAATATTGCTGTAGGAATGCAACTACACCTGCTTACTGACAGATCTTCAAAATGAGAAAAGGAGCTAGCTAAGCAGGTAGTTAGAAAGAACACTACCACCAAGCTACTAATTTCACCAGAATTACACCTGATTTTTTTTTTTTTTTTTTATCGTAGCTCGGCAAAGTGACTGTACTGTGCCTGATAGTAAGCACAGTACAATCCAAAAACAATGGCGACTACCGAGAGATATACTATCCATCGCCGGTCGCCGCTGTCATGCCAGCCTCAATATCTCTCTCATGTTGCGCTGAAGGACCCATGTCAAGGAAGGAGGAAACACACGCCGGGAGATTGTCCATAGCTCACGGCACGACAAAGATAGATGTTGCGAACTCTTTAGTTCGTGCCCAGATAGATTTACCGTAAAACTGTGCCCAAGACCAGCGCGCGGGGCGATAAAAGGAGAGGAAGGGAAAGTTGAATAACTTTAGAACACTCCCATATACAGACGGTAGAACACGCTCAGTGAGGCAAAGAACACTGCGCACCTGAAGCGGCTCTATGAACTCTGTAATGTCAGCAGAATTAACCATGTGGACAGCCCGTCTTTGCAACCTTCCAGGGTATCCAAGGACTTTCCGACCGTCCCAGAGGTCGAGCAGTATTCCACCAGGCCGAACTTTCCTTATAAAGGAGATATAGCTGTTCAGCGTGAAAAACCGTCGCACCCTTTCAGGATTCCGAGCTCCGAGATCTGTGAGATCACGCTCTTATATAATCCCTGGAGTGAGGCGCCGAATATCATCCTAAGATATTATGACCCCTTGGGACCGAGATGGACTGAAGACATGAAGGAAAGGGACCTAGAAAGGATACCTGTGTTCTGTTGGCATTAAACTCAACCAAATTACTTGCTCCCCATGTTGATATCGAAGCAAAATTGTCAGCTTAATGACTAGTTCCTGCCGTCTCTTTTCTGTGTCTCCCTACCGCAAGGCTTCTTAATAGCTCGAGTGCTATCGTCTGCATAGCAATGAATATGGCCTAAAGGCAACATATCATTATATGCAGAAGAAATAGAGTTGGCGAAAGACAGAGCCTTGAGGAACTCCAGCATTTACTGACAGGAGCTGCGAATTACATCCTTCGACAAGGACACGAATTCTGCGCTCATGTAGAAAGCCAAAATCCATTTCACAGATTTCAGGAGTCCGTACGCCGGAAGCTTCGAAAGAAGACCACGCTGATGCCAGACCCTATCAAAGGCCTTGCAATTCAAACTGATCACCAAGGCTCGCCGTGCTCAATTGCTTCCCCCCAGCGGTGCAGACGTAAGACGTAGTTGTTTTAATATCACCCTAATCGAAGTCCGGCATAGGAACCAGATGGAATATAGGTGGCGTTTCTATCATCAGATTGAAAGAGATCTAATATTGCTTCTCCTGTGTCTAGGCCAGTGTCCCATCAAAGACCTCAGTGGCGGTAACTTGGACGGCAAAAATTGGCTTCACAGCTTTGGCCAACGCTCACTACACCACTGTTAGTCGGATGACTGACGAGTTCATCACCTAAACGTGAAAAGCGTTGGGACCGCTCTAGTATAGGCCCTCTTACAGCATTGGTAGCAGAATAAAAAACTGTTTTGAGGATATTAATAGGATCCTTGTTAGCGCGACCCTTATCCACCGACGTGGCTTGCTTCTTACTACAGCATCAGCACATTCACCATTGAACCAAGGGCGTCCCCTGATGTTGAAGAAAATAATACTCATGTGCCATTCCAATCTCGTCAAGATCGCAAAAACACCAATCGCTAAAAGACCTACTTCCCGTCTAAATAGCGTCGCTGCCAAGGAACGGAAGCGAAATAATCCCGCATCCCTCCCAATCTGCTGACGAGTAGTGCCAGACTTCCAATTCTTCTGTGGAGCGCGTGCCACACAACAGGCAGTGACCTTCCCGGAGCACTCCACATCAACCCAGTGAACTCGTCAAAGAAGGTCCAGAAAGAGGGCGAGACCTTAACAGGAATCCGGGTAGCTGGATACTAGGAGTCGGTCGTGTTAAGCGAATGCAGGGCTGCGTCCTGCATGGTCCTCCTAGAAGAACCCAACCACATTTCGTGGTGTGCATTAAAGTCCCCTAAGACCACCAATCCGCTAACTCCGTGTGCGTCACTATTGCCTTACTCACGTATCAAGCCAGTATCTCACACCCTCATGGTTAAAAAATTATATCGGCTTTGAGTGCCCAGGTCCACGTGTAGCCTAAAGATGGAAAAGGAAGGATCCTCCATCAGCGCAAACGACGACACACACCCACCTACAACACACATACACCGGCTACTAAAGTGGCCTAAAGGGGAGGCGGGATAGTTTAGATAAGATGTATCGGCCGGACGACGTATCTGTGTTTCGGTCAAGAAGACCTACTTCGGCTGAACCGTCTAAGGTATTGCTGTACGGATTTAAGTTAGAATGCAACTACACCTGCTGTTATGAACTGACAGATCTTCAAAATGAGAAAAGGGGTTGTGCCCGCTGTGGCCAGATTTGTATTTGCGCTGCACTATCTAAGCAGGAAGTTAGAAAGGAACAGCTACCACCAAGCTACTAATTTCACCAGAATTCCCCCCCCCAACCCAAACCAAACCCCAATAGTCCCGGAAACTGATGTTAAAAGATGATTGGGCCTCAAGATGGTAAACACATCAAGCCTAAAAATACCGGCTTCTCTAATATAGCTGTCGGAACGCATCTGCAGCTGCTTGTTGACAGATCTTCAACAGAAGAAAAGTAGCTAGCTAGGTAGGTTATTAGGAAAAACCTTAAAACCAAGCTTGGGTTTATTACGACATTTGGTGAATCAAAACCTAAGGGCTCATTGTGGAATATAACCCAATATTTTGGATTAACGCCGTTTCCGAACATGGTATTACTAATCTGTCATTGCTGCTAAGAAAACCCTAAATGCGAAAGAGCGTTTGTTTGTTACGCTTTCACACCTTAACAATTCAACTTATCATCGTGAAACTTTGCATACATGTTTTATCCAAAAAAACTACCATTTCTGAGGGAATGGTAAAATCTATATCGATGCGAGAGAAGCCGCGGGTAAAAGTTCATATTATAAGTAACATTTTTATAGTTGCTACAATACTAATTTTGAATTGATTTTTTGCCGACTCATAAAGAAAAACGATTATTGAAATAACTTATAGGGCAATACTGATTATTTCGACATGTCAAGGATCTCGACTCGGCGCCAATTTGTTATATTTCAGTGGTAATTTGTGGAGACTCACCTACAAACGCCGCGCATTAGTTTATGACTCTATAAAATGTCGAATAAGTTACCTGACACATAAATCACAATTTAACACGTGGAGTATATTCTGCTGAATAAGAAACGGTAAGGAAAGAACCAGAAATGGAAAGTAAGGCCCACACATCATAATGGAAATCATCAACGAGTATGATCCAAAAGACTTTACTGCGTCGAACTTTTAGAGATAATGCAACACAAATAAGTAATTTAGAGTGTCTTATAATATTTTAGACCAACTTAATATATTCTGTCAATAAATACGCATCGTGTGATTGTTATCACATTAAATACTACTTACTATTAAAATATAATATCTAAAGGACTTGTTGACAAATTAAGGTATTTCTCGTAATACTTTATTACTTCCCGTTCAAAAGAGGTCGACAAATTCAGTTAATACTCTATGCTAACTAATACGAATTTAGATAACGAAGAAGTGTTAGGAGAAAATAACAGTTATTGTTGAAAATAAGCATATAAAGTCCGTTTAATTATTGAACTCACGTTACCTACAACTTGGATGAGAACTCGTGACTTAAACAGTACAGAAACAAAGTTAATTGACCTTTCCAATCAAACAAAACGTTCTTACAAATAAGTCTTTGTTTTCCTTGCCCTGTTCTTCTATCCGGAATTAAAGTTCAAAATAATCGTGGTGCATAGTTGAATGAAATAATTTCTGATGAGCGAATTCGGTGTAAAGTTATAATTAACGTGTAAACCTGTTATTTTTATTATAAATACGAAAAATACGTGATTCTTTATTACTCGTCGTAAACTTAGAAGATTATTTTGGGTCCAAAACACATAATAACAATTTTAAGACTTTTTGATACCGTGTAGTCTAATAAAATGACTTGATGTAAAATTTACCTCGATTAGAGCCCATAAATAAATTCGTTATACTTTTGTTTTTATTGCGTATCTTCTTTATATTTGCAATCGTGACTCGGATATTCAGTATTCCATACATTCCTAAGAGACAAAATATCCTAATTTAAGATAACAATAAAAAACTACCGTTATAATTAATTTAAAAAAACATAGAATAATATCATTGCATAACAATACATGAGTTTCACTTTAAAATGTATACATACAGTACACAAAGATAATAAATACTGTGAACATTAAAAATAGTCACCTGCAACCTTTTACCGCCTCATGTGACGTTATCTAGTGGCG
This sequence comes from Antheraea yamamai, assembly GCA_036509395.1. Classification (NCBI taxonomy): domain Eukaryota; kingdom Metazoa; phylum Arthropoda; class Insecta; order Lepidoptera; family Saturniidae; genus Antheraea; species Antheraea yamamai. Next base: position 10,442,672 of record AP028428.1, on the reverse strand, counting down.
TCATCGCCTTTTCCATATAGTGTTTTAAAGGGAATAGATACGGTCATAAAAATTAGTGACATTCTAAAAATGAATCAATCATCTTTTGTAAAAATTAAAAACCATATCAATTTTAAAGCAATATTAGGTAAAATCGTAAGTTTCTCCGTTTTGCAACAATAAAGCCACACAAAATATAGGTGACTAATAACATAATATTTCTATCAATTCGAGTTGAACCGATTTCTATAAGGTAATTTTATACGTCTCTACATCTGAATACATACGAATTCAGAATAGATAAAATCTATTTTAGTAATGCCGTAGGTGTATAATATACGAAAATAGATCGTATGTTCCGATATTTTAGTTAGGTACTTATAAACGCTTCTATATAACTGATTCATTCACACAAGATGTAATATACTCGAAAATGTAAATTTCCTGCTCTGAAATTATTGTTAGAATTTACAGGTGTTAACGACTTTTTTTATAATATAGGAGGCAAATGAACAGGTGGGTCGCATTATGTTAAGTGATCACCACCGTCCATAGACATTACCAACACCAAAGGAGTCGTAAGTGTGTTACCAGTCCGTGTTTGGGATAGAGAGGAGGGAAGGGGGAGGGGGAGAGGAGACGTGGGCCTCCGGCGTTCTCACTGACCGAACGAAACGCAACAATGCAAGCACTATTACTTCACGTCAGTGTTTCTGTGGGTCGGGTGGTGCTACTCCGGACGATTCGACCCATTCATGCTGAAACCAGTAATAGCTTCAGCGTGGCTCTCGCACCTACAAAAAACTTATAGCTTAGTTTACTGCAGATCTGGTTCGACTGATTCCCCCCTTCCATACACCAGGTGGAAGAGGAGAAGAATAGAACAACGTTTAGACTCATCATGTTCCGGGATTGAGCGGTATAGCAAGTGATCAACCGACTGGATTGCCACCACTGCTCACAGTGACTCGGTATGAATCAATGGCTTAGTGATTAACGTATGGCTTATAGCATATAGCTTCATTCGACGTAAGTTAGAATCCTTGCGCATGAGCCGAAATTTTCGGTGAAGGAAAACCTCACAAAAAGGTATAAAATGTAGGTAGAGCATTTTCTAAGTTCGCCTGGCTAACTACCGCTTTCAAGTAGAAAAGTTGTCGCCAAGCACTGATAGCAGTTGCAATTGAAAGCTAATCCTTCCTTTAGATCAGATTTACCCAGACTTTTCTTTCTATATTACTAGTTTTCGAAAAAAAAAGTAAGAATTGATTGGTTAATTAATTTCTCCATGCACGTCTGAACAAGCATTGAGGACGGCGGCGGCGGCAGCGGCGCAGCTTGCAACTCTCGAAACGTACTGAATATGGAAGTTTTTACCAGTAACAGTCACTGAGCTTCTCGAAATATTATCTGCCTACATTGATAGGTGAAGTCAAGCCAACATTTTAGTTCTTCACTATCGAAAGCAGATAAATTTTCGTGGACCCCGTTTACGAATTGTGAACCCCATTTTTTGGTCACGCCAACGTATACCTCCGTCCAGTCTCCCGTGGACCTGGACCACTTTGGGAACTAAGGCTCTAGATTTAACGTTTACCATCGCCAACCACATCGTCATTTTACATCAGATAAGACTGTGGTCCTATGTTGAAACTTTTAATGTGTAAAAAATATATCAAGCTGCCGAAAGGCTTGTAGGTCTACATGGTAACTATCATAACAGGTATTGAAGTTGTTTCTTAATAGTATTGTGTTTATCATTAATTACGGGCTACACAGTAATTAATCATCGTGCTACAATAAAAAAACGATAATATACTTTCCGCCAGTTACAGAGTAACCTAGAGATCATTTTAATAATTTTTTTTGCACATAAACTAACGCTCTGTTCTTAATACAAGTTACTGCTGATCGTTTGTTTTTCGAACCAGCTTGACTAATTGCAAAAACATACGATCCAAAACCATAAATTACAAAATTCTATGTGAAATCTACCGATTAAGTTACGGACATCGATTCGTTTCTTTATCTAAATTATGAAAAATATGCAGAGTTGAGAATCGAGTTAGACAATTTTGCTCCGTTATGACTTCTTTTTTGTTGTTATTAATCTAAAATAAGCGTTTTAAATTCAAATAACTTTAAATTCGTTCAATTCTTATACATAATTTTACTTTAATTTTTTACTTTGAAATCTCTTCGAAAATTTAATTCGAGCCAAATTTCAATTGCATCGCTTATGTTCAAAGCCATCTTTGTACCCAACTCTACATGAATCTACATTAACGCTTATTTAATTAGAACGGAATTACATTTCCGTGCCGGCTTGTTCTGTAACTACTTAATTGTTAATCAGGAATAAGGTAATATTCGTCTCAATATTCCAGTATTTACAACGTTGTTTAAATCAGTAACTTATCTATAACGGGTCCATTAAATTGGTTTTAACAGTTTTTGAATAAGTTATTATTAGTTACTAACTTATTCCCTCGACTTCGCTCGCCTTAATTGGGTATTCTAGTCTAGAGGCATGAACTTCAGCCGGTTTTTGAGACTCAGTACAAACGAAACAAAAAATATTTGACTATCCTTTTTTATCATTTGTTGATTGATATTTCCAATTTACATAAAAAAATTACCGAAAAAAAACTTAAAATTCACAAAGTGGGGGTCCAAAAAAAGAGTGTCTTGATGTTCATGATTTCAACCCTTCTGGTCATCTGAAACAAGAATGCCGAACGGATTTTTCATTACTATAGATGATCCCTGAACATTTTTTTCCCGAAATGGCAGATGCTTGTATTGTTTTTGCATGTTATTTCCACAATTCCGATTTTTTTAAATAGTAAAATTAAAAATTCTGATTAGCGTGTGCTTGAGACGATAGAGGAATGTATAAAGAATATTCACACTAAGTTTCAAAGAAATCGGTTTGTTAGAACTTATCTTAAGTGCACATGACCTCGAAAACAGTGATTTCGAGAAAAACACGTTTAGAGTTTGGAGGTATATTTTCGACAGTTTTACTCAAAAAACTTCTACTTCAAGATTCTCATTCTCCGAAGGTCACAATATTTAAAACAATTTACACTTTAAATATTTATAAAACTTGTTCAAAGTTACCACATCTACGTTGGTTGATGTAGACTGGTTCTAAACTAACTTGAAATAAATATTAAGAAATAAAATAAATTTCTATAAATATATAATACAATAACGGCATACAACACAATAAAGATTTTATGACATATGTTACAAAATACTGTATAGTCGGGCGGTCAGTCAGGGAAGCCAATTAACACGCTGTAGGTACTGTGACTATTTATTTGGGCAGAGCTTCGCCTTACAGTAACTGCGACATAGAAGTGCGTGTACATCAACGACATCTTGCCTTTTTACGTGACAAACTGTGAAGTCAAAGCAATTACTAATTTACTCAAATTTCCACAAAATAATTTAGTAACACAAAAATAATAATAACGATATAATTTAGTAGCACAAAAATAATAATAACGATCAAATTATTGTTATTTAAGTAATACATGAATTCTATACAATCGTTCTTATTTATGTAAAGGATTGATGTATCTAATATAGTGACGGTAGTGTTAATGTTCCGGTGACGTTGTAGTCTCGCCTCACGGATGTGTCGTAGCGGTACCGGACGTAGTTAGTAACACATACTTCGTCCCCAGGTAGTCAGGTATCGTTTAGGGTCTATAGTCAATATTATAGATATTATATTATCCGGTCAGACCGGAACACCTGCCGTATCACAAAAATAGCTATAACTAATAATATAATTAAAATTTTGAAAAACTTTTTTAAAGAGATATGCTTGAATGTCTATATTTTGGAAATATGAAAAAATATCGATTTTTTCAAATTTACTAAAATATTAAAATCCGTTGGATAGTTTATTTCTATTTATTTATTTATAGTTTATTTGGCATACCCCAAACAAATCCTATACTGCCAGCTTCAATTGACTAACATCACATAGCCAAAAGTCAAAACAAACGCAAAACATCTACATTTTAATTTATTATGCCATAATTTACGGTATAATTGTTAAATCGGATTATTGGATTAACTAAAATCTCACGTAAACGAATTATCATACTGATTAGCATTCAGCTAATAGCATGACTAACATAACTAATGAATACGTATTATATAGCTGTTGATTATATTGCATTTTTAAAGACAGAATTATTGCTAACCTAATTCACATAATAAAGAAGTTAAAGTTTAATATTTTGGTATTTCTAGCGAAGCGAAAAGATATTTTACATAAATAATACATATTGTTCTATCTGAAACTGTTGAGCCCAGGCTTAAATTATTTAAAATTCCAAAATAATTATAACTTACAATGATATAATGTTAATAATATTTCTACTTTCAATTATTGTGTAGGAACTCTATTCTCTTTTTATAAGAATTACTAGCCTCAGCCCGCAACTTCGTCCGCGCGAAGTAGTTACTTTGGGCTAACACGCAGCGGAAGCTCTCAAAAGTAAAAAACCCCGATATTGGAACATTCTTTATTTGTGCTTCGCTCTTGTAGGTCTTAGCTTGATAATATATAGCCACGCCACGACACGACACGCACGTCACTTACAGTAACGTCTAACGTATACATTAGATATACAGGGTATTAGGAGACCGCTTCCGAAAACGAAGACAGACGATAGTACTAATGATACATTTGATGATGGGACGGAAAAAAATCGATCCTGATTAAAAAGAAAATCATATTTTGAAAACGTTTTATAAGCATTATGTACGCTGCTGTATGTATGTATGTATGTATGTATGTATGTAGTACAGCTAAATGAAACGATAGTTTCATAAAAAATACATTACTTTACTAAAAAAAAAACAGCAATGTAACAAAATCAAAAAAACAGCCGATGTCACACAGCTCGGGTCATCGAACGCTCGGGCGCGGCTCGGCCGCGCCACGCTGTCAGCTAGCGATCGTGCAAATACTTATTTACAACATTGGTCTAAATAACTAACTCATCTACTTTGCCACTGTGCTAGTCTCTACCTAGCCGCCTTCATACCGAACAAAGTACCAGATTCGATTTCCCGCTAATGAAAAAATTACTTAAATAAAGTTTTAACAAAAGTAGAGTTATCATGATTTTTAATCCATCGTGTAAGTATGATTAGTATTCTGATTTATTCAGTTATGTATCAGATCAGCTCAGTACTAAGTTATTTATATAAAAATTTGGTATGACACATCTTACCGATCTAAAGGCTCCGTGGCCCTATGAGATAAGGTTCAAATTGAAACCAAATACATCTCGCGGTAGATTTGGGCTCGGCGAAGGCCGCGCGTTCAGATAGTCAAGTGCCGGGTTTGATTCTCCTCCAAAGTACACAATGACGAAATTTGAATGTCAATTCTAAAGAAACCTTGCAACGTAGAATGTGCACATACTCAATTAATTATTATCACTACTGCGTTTTTTTTATTTATTTTATTTTATTGAATAGGTACAATTACAAATAACAGATTGATAATTACATGAATAAGATTCAGAAATACACAACGTAAAATTATCATAATTTTTTCTAACTGTGTAACTCGGTACGAAACAATGTGAAACACTTTAGGTGTTTCGCACTTTCGCTCAATTTAGTCGTTTCTTTTATATGCACACCGGCGCGGTGCTTATACCGCGCCCCCCAAAATTTACAACTTTTTAGGTATAAATTTTGCAGGCGCCATAAAAAAATTAGATAGAATTAGAGACACACAGACCGACAAAAATTTTAGAAATTGCATTTTTGTTATCAGTAGCGTGTATACTTTCATACCCAATAATTAAAAAAATGTTATTTTGATATTACATACAGACACTTCATTTTTATTATATGTATAGAAGATAATAATCTTTTTTTTATATATGTACGCTATTATATAGAGCTCTGATAAACTAACAATAATTAATCTTGCTTACTATTTTTTCAATATGATTTAGTAAGCTTTAGGATCTTCTAATACGGTGAAACCCTGTAAAACTAAATTAGTTTAAAAAATATTTGTTCATTACGGGATACCAAAAAACGTGGCGGTACTAACACCACCGCGCTCGCTAACTGCTACCGCGGCCGGCTTCCGTTGTCTTTTTTTCGAAGTCTAACCCAACCTAACCAAACCGAGACGAAACTGTTTTGTTTTAACTTAAAAATCATCAAGGTACTAATATACAAAACGCAGTGCGCTCGCCAACCGCTGCCGCAGCCGACTTGTGTTATCTTTGTTTTCCGCGTCTAACTTTTTTTTTCGCGGGGTAATCTCTTGCCTCCCATGCCTTCTGCTCGGGTGGCAGAGGAGGCGCTGGTTATCCCTCCCCCGGTTACGCCTCCGCACCACTGGCCACAAAGCACTCGGCCCTGACGGGGTCCTGGGCCGGCTGTAGCGTTGGGCCATCTTGGGGGTGGCTTCGGGAGCTCTTTGACCGCTGTATTTTTTTTATATCATAGGAGGCAAACGGACAAGCGGGTCACCTGATCTTAAGTGATCACCGCCGTCCATAGACACAAGCAACACCAGGGGAGTCGCAAGTGTATTGCCAGCCTGTGTTTGTGGGGAATGAGGGAAGGGGAGATGGAAGGGGAAAGGGGTGGGGAGGTAGGCCTCCGGCGCTCTCACTGACCAAACGAACGCAACAATGCAAGCACTGTTACTTCACGTCGGTTTTCTGTGAGCGGGTGGTTACTACCCCGGGCGAGCCAACCCATTCATGCTGAAACCGCGGTAATAGCTTCAGCGTGGCTCTACCACCTACAAAATACGTACATACGTCTTGCGATTGGACAGTTCCCATGACCCTGGAAGACGGGGTGGCTTTGCTTGATTCCGAAGGAAGACCGCCCTCCGGACTAGCGTCCGCGTACCAGTCCCTCGTGCTCCTGGACGACACCGGGAAGGCGCTCGAGAGGATCGTTGCTTCCCGGGTCGTCCGGCATCTTGAGGAAGTGGGGCTCAACCTGTCGTCCCACGTTAGACGCCCCGACCCTCCTAAACCAGGTATCCGTGGAGGCGACATCTCAAGGCGAAAGAATATTGGCGGTGTCCTTGGGCATCGCCAACGCCTTCAACAGTCTGCCACATAATGTCATACGGGGTGGAATCAACAGCCTGATGCACCTGGCCATAGAGGCCGTCACCCTCGTGGTCGGGCGTATCAGAAGGCTGGGCCTCGAGGTAGCCCTCGATAAGATAAGAGGGCGTCCGTGTCAGGGTGGGGACCCAGATGAAATATCTGGGCCTCACCCTGGAAGGACGCTGGCGGTTCGAGCCCCACTTCAAGGGGCTCGGACCACGCATAATTAAGGCAGTAGCGGCGCTTGGACGACTCTTCCCCAATACGGGGGGGCCGGATGCCGTCTGCCGCTGCCTCTACATGGGGGTCGTTCGGTCCATGGCCACCTACGGGGCGCCGTTGTGGTTCGACGCCCTTAACGCCACCAATATCCATGCGCTGCGAGCTGCGCAGCGTACCGTGGCATTGAGGGTGATTCAAGGGTACCGAACGGTGTCCTCGGCGGCGGCCATGGTGCTGGCCAGCTCCCTTCCTTGGGAGCTAGAGACGGAGGTGCTTGTTCCTGTCTGAGTGTGCTGCATGGGGGAAGCAACGTCACACTCTGGCTGTGGTGGTAGGACAGGATCTCTCGCTGCCAAGCGTGGTTGCGGCCATCCTCGGCAGTGAGGACGTGAGGAATGCCATGACCTCTTTCTGGGAGGAAGTCATCTCGTAGGAGGAGACAGCGGAGAGGGTCCATGAGGAGAACCCTCAAAGTGACCGTCTCTGCCAACGGAGGATAGGTAGCAGGAGGCGGCAGTCTGTCCGCCTCCTCCCACAATAACCGGACTAGGGAAGATGGATCGGGGGGCCTCCATCCTCCCATTGCACAGGTCCGGTGTACGTGTGTACATGGCTGTCTCCTAACAAGACGAGGCCTGGCGGCCTGGTTTGTTGCTGGGCCATCCATCCGCTGGGGCGGCACGATGAAGTCTATAGAGATCTCGTGTCGCTCCAACTATAGCGGCAGACGTACACCGTGGGATATTAGTCCATGCGAGTCGGACATAACCCACTCTCTCCCCCGAGAGTAAAGATAGTAGAAGAAGACAACAGTAAAGATACAGAGCACGTACCTCGTGACCTCCTCTGTGTTGCAGCTGGCCGCTGAGCTTCCACGAATGATAGCTTATGATTCTTGTTTTCATACTACAGCTTCTGATTTTAAAAAGACCGTTTCGATCGTTCGATGATAAAACAGATGAGTGAGATGTCACCTTTTCTTTTTCTTTATTGTTGACGTTCACGTGCATGACTACCAAAAAGTTGGCGTCTCGATACTAGTAATTAACAGAGATCTGAACGTCAACAATTGACTTATACAAAAAGGTGTCTATTGAATAACGATAACGATACAATATGTATGTGTTGATGTGTGAGTCTCATATATTTGGCAGTATCCTCTAATTAGTGCGGTGGATTTTACAAAAGGTCATACGGTAATTGCGGTTCCAACAAATGAAAACCGGACTCTCACCTTTGTAGAGAATTGCAGACACTCTATTCATTTAATAATACATTTTTATTCCGCATTGTCAACGTATTGTACGAATAACAAAGAAAACAAAATAATAAAACGAACAGTTGGCTGATCCTAGTTAAAGCTATTAATAGAGTTCGTCAAAACACAGGAAAAATGAAGATCGTAATTTTTTACACAAATGAACGGCAAGATCTTTAAATTTTAATACGTATTTTGAACGCCCAAATAATCATAAAGCGCTTACTACTGGCGATAAAAAAACACGCAACAATATTTTTTTCCAATTTATGTTAACAACTTGTTTTTTATAACTCAATACCTGAAGACGCGACGATAACAGATTTACACACCAATTATAACTTTTTTCCAATGGATTTACTGATAAAAAGATACTTCGACTTAAGTTTTATCTCTCTATCTGACGAATTGCCGTAAATATGGTATGTAAACACGTAAATTATTTCTCAAAAGTTCTATTTCCGTAAAGTTGATCACATGAGTATCAACGCCGTTTTATTTGAAAATTGAACCCATAGATTACGAAAGAAATAGAGAGTTCAGAACATGGAAGGTTGACAAAAATGTATATTTTTCATCGTCTTCCTAATTTGACAGCCAATCTTGACTATTGAAAATTATTCTTACCATTACCAAGGCGATAAATATTTTGTTTTACTAAATATTGTCTTGTGATAATTTCAGGATTCTGACACAATAGTCCCTGTCTTAGAACATTCGAGAGAATTTTTGTAACATATTTTTATTCATATTCCATCATTGAGATATAAAAACCCAAGACACACAGTCTCGAATAAAAGTAGCGCTCAAAACCGTGGTTATAGTTATGCGATTACCTTATGATTTAGCAAATTCAACCTTACGTGAATGATTTAAAGTTGTTTTAACAAGGACGCAAGCGACGCAAGACTATTTGAAATGACTGCATAATCCACAATTATGGACTCATTTTTGTGCGCCGGCTGTGAGACGTTAAGTGTCCATCTTGGGCTTTTGTATATCAATGTATTTCGTATTGTAATTTCTCTTCCACTTTACTTACGAATAATAATTAAACTATATTAAGAAAAATATGCGCAATATTAAACAATACAGGGTGAAACAACACAAAGTTATATATAAAAAATATAAACCTCTACATGACAGTGTAAGTATTCGCAAAAGAGTCACCAGAAACAACTGAATACGAAATACTAAGTTATAATATTCCATCTTTTATTTCTATACACTGCAAAATTGCTCCCAAAATGAAAAAGGAAAACACAGTCTCATTTCATTAAAAACACTCCTATTATTATTATTATCATTACATGGTATAAAACAAAGTCCCCTACCGCGTCTGTCTGTTCGCGATAAACTCAAAAACTACTGAATGGATCTTTATGCGGTTTTCACCAGTGGATAAAGTGATTCACGAGGAACGTTTTGGTATATAATTTGTCCAGGATTTTTTTATAATCAGTGCGGGACAACGTCTGCCGGGCCCGCTAGTATATGTTATAATTTATCGTATTATTCGTCACTAGTTATAAATCTTCAACATGTTGCTAGGTTACAATAAAATATATTTTTCAAAAGTTAGAGGAAAACATACGAATATGTAAATAGAATTGGATGTTAATTTTATTTACAACGTAACCAAATACATCCTGATCGCTATGAAATTACAAGAAGGGTAATTTTTATTACATACTTGACGAAAATCTGAAAATACTGAAATTAATAACGATATGTTACCAAAATGAGAATTTTACAGAATGCTGAACACTTTTGCCTCGGTGAAATATCTAAAATTCAAGATGGCTGCCAAAACTTTCAATCATTTACATCGATATTATTAGGGACAAATAAAATACTATGACAATAGTGAGTATTACAATATTCGTTTTTGAATGAAGGATAAATTAAGTTCTGAATAGTTACTTACATCAAGTAAACTAAAAACAATACGACTTATTTGCAATAGATTTCACGCTAACTGCCAAATGTATTTCTCTAGTGTTGTCAGCAGGCTGTCAAGAACACGTAACACAGTTATTGTTTCGAACTCTCCGTCTGCATGCTACTCAAATCTAGGATATAAGCATATGGGACGGCCCAATTACTTAGTATCGCATAACGTAACATATTGCAACAAATATTAACTCTTTAAGACGTCTCGGCAATTATATTATAACTAAAAAGCTGTAGATACGTCATAAGCGCTTCGATAGCGCTTTGTTAAAATGGCTAACTAACTTATTTTTGCGGGTGTCCCGTCAATCCGCCCGTATCTAAGCAACATATAACTATTTCATCACCGATATTGAGAATATGACATCTTACTTTCACATTTTATCTAAGACAGTGTGGCGTTACAATATTACTTTAGGTATTTATGCGTTATCGTACCATTTGTTTTGTCAAAATATAATATAGGTAACGTATCTACAACTTTTTCATTATAATATCGTTGCGTCTCGGTATATTCATTTGAATAAAAGAAAAAATAAGTTTCCACGTGTTTATAACATATGCGTTAAGAAATCACAAACGCCTTTTCTACTGATTTTAGAACAAATCTCAGTATATAACCTGTAACGTTCATATACTGTGTTTGAATAGCTGTCATAACATTCTGAACTTCCTTATACCGCGCAACTGGTTAGTCGAACGCAATAGTGTCCCGACACTTATTAGTCGTTTCTGGTTCTAAATCAATTGAAAATATAGGTGCTTAATATTTGACCAAATTATCTCAAGAAAAACAAAGCTGATATACACTTCTAACGCTTAGTTTACGTCACGCGCCAGTATGTTACTATGCCTCTCCCGCTACTGGAACTGCGCGCCAACCTCAAATCATGCCCAATACTTGGGTCCCTAGACATGCGAAAGTAGCCCACTGCACCGGTTTTAACACTGACTGCTATTATCACTTTACCGTCATAAGCATTTTATTATATTTATATTTTACTTTAAAATTTAAAGGATAATGATATCGATTCACACACTTTACAACAATGTAGTTAGTAATTTTTTAATGATTGGATATGAAAGTATACTCGCTACTGATAACAAAAGTGTAATTTAAAATTTTTTGTCGGTCTGTCTGTCTGCCTGTCTGTCTGTTCTGGGTAATCTCCGTAACGGCTGCACCGATTTTGACGGGAATTTCACTGGCAGATGGCTGAACTTATAAGAAGAAATTTAAGCTATTATATTTTAGACTAGACAGTGAACAACATATTTTTGCCAAATTTCATGCGGCCGAAGTCGCGGGTAACAGCTGCTGTAAACTGTACTGTAAACATGTGCGTGAGGTGAGCGTTACATTGGACTCTAGGAGTAAATATAATTAAAATTCATATATTTGTATGTATGTAATTTTAATTATATTATTTTTTTGGCCATATTGTTTTATTTACCGCGCTTGCGGTTACATAATTCAGTAACTATAACGACGTATTGCATCGAGTTCAATGAGCACTATTTAAATTGTCAAATATTAAAAACTGCTTGCAGGCAGATATTAAGTTTTATATCTTGATTTATATTAATGCAAGATTTCAAGACTTCAGCTCATTCTGGATTTTTAATTAGAAAAATAATTATCAACTTGTTAACTTACAATTCAACATTATAATTAATAGTAGTTTTGAAGATAGACGGGGCCTTTATTAATAAGATCTCAGACGATAAACGTATTACCTTAAGAGTTTTATAATACGATTTCTTGCGAAACAGACAAGCAATTACTTTTTGTATAGTCACAAAAACTTAATTATATTGACAATGTGGGTATATAATCTTTATAATAACATTTTAAGTCATTGTTTCATTAGTTCCTTATACAGTGTAAGTGTGCGTCCAGAGTCGACGCTATAGTCGAGCGTCGAGCGTGGCGTCGCGTGTGGCGCGTTCAGCGTCGAAGAACGACGCTCCTGACACTCGCGTATTAATGCATGTTTGAAAGAACGCCGGACGCGACGCCACGCTCGACGCTCGATTGTAGCGTCCACTCTGGTCGTACACTAAGTGAGCACTGAGGTAGTTATACGGTGGTTTAAACTTCCAAATATGTTGTTGATGGTAAACCACATTTCACACACTTTTAGTATTCATATATCTATTGTGCATGTTACATGTTACTGCAGGTGGCGTGCGTACTTATAATTATTTTTTGAAAGAGTATTTCTGTAATTGTTCATGTTCTCACAATTTCTTATGTCTTTAATACAATTTAAAAAACGCGTGCGGAGCCGCGAGTAAAAGCTAGGTCTATATATTACTGTACCTTTAAACCGTTTGTAGTAGAAATGTCTAAAAATGTATTTTAGTTTTACGAGATTTTTAATCTACGTGGATACGGAGATGACGTTTGAAAGAGTTGTCGTTAAAAAGGCTACGTAAATCATCATTCACAATTATTCTTCACACCGGTGAATAAAGAGACTTGCTCGAATTATGAACAGTCCATTAGTTCAATTCGTGCCCTTTGTGAGGGCGCTCGCCTCGCTCGCGCACCTTTTATGTTCATTGTCATTCGTAAAAGACTGCTCCCGAGATCGACTTAATTACACCTGTCTGTATTTCACAGCCCAGACGAATATAAAATGGCATGGTACGATAACGTAATCAAAATAAAAGAAATTATAAGTGACTTAATTACCTATACCAATATTGTAATGCCGGAGGGTTTGTTTGTTTGGTTGAACGCGCTAATCTCAGAAACTACTGGTCCGATTTGGAAAATTCTTTCAATGTTATATATATCATGATATATCATTTATCGAGGAAGCTATAGGTTATATATCATCATGCTAAGACCATAGACCATAGGAGCAGAGCACCAATAAAGAATATTTCAAAGTCAAGGATTTTCCTTTTGAGGGCTTCACTGCGTGTTAGCGTTGGCCCAAGTAACTATTACACGCGGACGAAGTCGCGGACAGAACCTAGTTATTAATAAGCTAACAATAAATGTATATTATACATTATTATTGATAAGTTTTGCAAGTTTTTTTCACTGGAACACTACAGAATGTTATTACAAACATCGTTAATATTCGAAAGTGGGTCTTTGTAATAAAATTCTTTTTGTTGTTTCAGTTACTCATATTTGGCTCTTCCAGGTGCACCTCGCGTAACTAAATCAAACGTTTTTGTCCGACACGTCGTAGCGGTCAATCAACTCCACGCGGAAGAGACTTAACGTACACTACAATATTTTCTCATAGTCGTATTCACTAACAACAAGAACAATAAGTCATTTAAAAATGCTGATTACGTTTATAAATAAAGTATTTTCGATTCAGCGAAGTTTAAATTGATCATTTTTCACTTTATTAAAATCCAAACATCGCCATGAAAAAAATAGAATAAGATATATAATAACTAATATCTTAAAGTAATACACCATATAAGTTTGCTTTTACTCACAGCTTTGTTCGTGTTTTTATCTTTAATGAAAAGTATATGTACTTTTCTGAACCCATAATAACGTGCAAAATTTCATGGTCATCGGTCGAGAAGTAAAAACGTGAAAGCGTAAAAAACAACCACATACTATCGTTTATAATATTAGTACGATTGAAACAAATATATTTTCGATGCAACGCAGTTTAAAATGATTATTTATTACTTTATTCTAACCAAAAATTTTCATGAACGAAATAGGATAACATAAATAACAACCAGTGTCTTAAAAAACATATAACTTGATGACAATAAAACCAGTAATATGATTTTCGGATAACTTACAGCATTCTGTGTAGAAACAATATGTATAAAGTGAAACAAAACTAGAGCAACGTGAAGCGACGCGTGGCGACGTCACACGTAAGTTTTAATGGAGTTGAACCGTGAAACTCTAATTCAAAACTCACCGGGTATTATGTGATAACATAGAATATATTCATATAATATTGGGGTTATATTATAAGAGATTATTATTAATATTAACCGGTAGCCAGGTAATTTAACGCAACTTACTACTAAGTACTACTTCTCGACTAATAATAGTACTTTATTTTTATAAAAGCAGATATGCATTACATTAAGACGTAGGTAATAACATCCATACAAACTACTTTAAACGTATGAACATTAACAAAAGACTTAGGTCTCTCTTAGATTATGTCTAAAGATCCCAAGCATGATTTTGTTAAATATTATAAACTTTTTAATAGCTTTTAAATCGGGTTTTGTTTTTCGTCGAAACCATAGTGGAAACCGGATACTGTAATGGAAGTAGACAACTAGTATTATTGAAGTGAAGGTAAACGGTGAAGGTGACGGAGAAGGTGAAAGTAGAGTATTGGAAGTTAAGCAACTTCGGACGCGGTCAGTGCTTGGATGGGTGATCGCTTGAAAACCCTGCGTGACGTTGACTTTTTATTATATTTTTTAAAATAAATTTTTTCCATATAATACAATAGTTCCACTTCTATCGTGTATATTTAAGATACATCCTAATTTTTCAATAACTTTGAGGACTCAATATATGAATATTGTTTATGATCTAAAACTTATCACAAATATAAGACAAGTCCGAACCCCTCATTATATTGGCTCTTCACCACGCGTTTACTTTTAAAGCACACCAACTTTTTCGGTTCGTATGGCTACTGCCAGAAGAAGCAATACTAACTGGTCTAAAAATGTTATTTCTAGTAAGAGGGCCCACAATGATAATTATAATTATTTACACAACAATTTTAATTTATCACAAATAAATCCCAATAACGCCTCCGGATTTCATTACCAACATAATTCTAAATTAATTATAAATAACGCGCTTTGTTTCGGAGCCTATAAATCTCTTTAAATATGCTCAAACATAACAGAAGCCGTGTTCCTATTTGCTTTATTAAATTTGGCCGTAAACAGTTTTCAGGGGAGAGAATTTATTTTGCTGTCTGTGAGTGCGGGTATATTTCATTACTCTTCAGTCAAGCCGTCAACAGTTAGATTACTACCTTCTTACAATTCTGTGAATAACTTATTTTCATTTCTTCTTTTGAGTTGAAACCCATTGATAAATTTAACTTTCTTGCGATTGTTCCGATGTTCTGACAAGATGGTGGCCCGCTTATAAGAACCTTCCAGATAGTTTTTGTGACAAATCATGCTCCATGATTTTATTTTCCATCCACTTCACTTGTGAAAATTACCAAACTATATTTCGTAAAACACCACCGATATTATAAAATATAGAGTCAAATAACACAAGATCATTACATAGTATAAAATAAAGTCCCTTACCGCGTCTGTCTGTCTGTCTGTTCGCGATAAACTCAAAAACTACTGAACGGATTTTCTTGCGGTTTTCACCAGTAGATAAAGTGATTCATGAGGAAGGTTTTAGTATATAATTTGTCAAGGATTTTTTATAGTAAGGGCGGGACAGCGTCTGCCGGGCCCGCTAGTTATGAATAAAATATAAAATCTAACACTGACGTAACAAACTCCATTGATAGAAGACTATTTAAAAATATCTTCGAAAGGTAATTTGTGGTAACATCCTAAGTAAAAGTATAAATACTAAAGTGAGTTTGTTACGCACTGTTATAAACCCAAGACGCACACTTAACGTCTCACAGCCGGCACACAAAAATGAGTGCATAATTTCGAATTATACACTCATTTCAAATAGTCTCGCGTCGCTTGCGTCCCTGTAAAATCAACTTTAAATCATTCACGTAATGTTGAATTTGCAAAATCACAAGTTTATCGCATAACTATAACCACGTACGTGTATTGGGGAGTTTTTGTGGGACGGTTTTGAGCGCTACTTCTATTCGAGACTGTGTGTCTTGGGTTTTATATGTCAATGATTGTAACAGCCGTATAAGTGTTTTATTACTGAAGTTTCTTCAAAGAATAAAAGTACACCTACATTTTCTATTTATTTTGTCGTCCACCGTAAAAACAAAATTATCTCCTACTCACTGTTGTAGTGTAACCAGTAGAGTATTTTACTTCTGCTTTATTATTTGTACATGTACATACATATTATTAGTAATATTTACACGCTAATAACTTTGAAATGACAAATATTTTTTGTACATAAAATTTAAAAAAATAGGTGATAATAAACAAAAATAAATTTTGAAAGTCCATCTATTGCGGAATTATATTACACTTTGATGTAGAGTATTTCCTCAGAATCAGTCAAACTATTTTTAAATGAAATCCAAATATGTAAACAAAAATAGAGACACATTTTTTAAGCGTTGGATTCGTATTGTCCATTTTTTATATTACATATTTCGCACAAAAATTGGAGAATAAATTTCAGATACAGGTTTATTATATAGATACATATTATTATTACAAGACATAGCAATAGCACTCATGATATATTTATAAGAAGCATATTTGATATTATTATATACAAGATTGTTACATTTTTTATTATTGTCGCAGCTACTCAATACAAATAAACACGCTTAAGAGCCCACAAGATATACAAATGGGTTTTTAGCAATCCATTCTGAATGAAAATGTAACATTGATATTCAATTATCTCCATGGATTTAGGGAATAGACACTCTTACACAAAAAAAACACGATGGTGCGGAGTAACAAATAAGAAAGAAGGCATAACGGACTCAGTAGATGGCCCAACATCACGAATATGAGCCTAGAGGGATCAAGGTAACAAACACGCTTGAAGGGGATCGAATACGTATTTATTGAACCATGAACGATGAATCATAACGTACGAAATCGGAATAGGAATATAGTTCCTAAATATTGATTTTGTTTTTGAGGTTTCGTTCTCAGATAAGAAGCCCTTTTACTAAGCTTACTTTGTCAGTCCCACCATTACCGTAATAAATAACCGATTGAAAGATTCACAGATAAAAGGTAGGTAGAAATTCCAAGAGAATAATAAGGAACCAAAAGTAAAGTATTAATACGACTCCCTGTACAAAACAACAAGGCATACAGATCTTATTTTTCAATAACATTGTAATGTCAAGTTTAAAGTAAATAATAAAATACATTAATATTATTAATCTCAAGAGTCGCTTGTTTGAACGCACCGATCCCTATAAGCACCAGCCAGAGTAGAAAAATCCTTTTTGCATTTTATAAAAGGGGGTCAATACCACTCCATAAATTAAATTTTTATTAATTTTGTTTAAATTTATCAGTATTAAAAGTAATGCCAAATTTTAAAAATAAAATAACGTGACACCATTGCGAAATAATGAAAACTGGTCAATCACGATTCAGACTCGCGCTATACTTTAAAAGCCGAATGAAAAGACAAGCATTTCTTTAAGCCATAATACAAATATATTATTTAATAAATCCGAAACCTAGTTGTGTGAATCTGACTCGCTTTTAGCTGATTTTAAAACATTAACTGTTTAACATATTTAATTTGTCTTCATAACGGATGGAATGAAAGTATAATATTCACTAAGAATTAATTAATTGAAATGGGAATTTTCTAAAAAACAATTCATTTCGATTTATGTATGTTTATAAATTCT
The DNA here is from genome assembly GCA_036509395.1 of Antheraea yamamai. Classification (NCBI taxonomy): domain Eukaryota; kingdom Metazoa; phylum Arthropoda; class Insecta; order Lepidoptera; family Saturniidae; genus Antheraea; species Antheraea yamamai. The sequence goes on along the minus strand of AP028428.1, from coordinate 10,424,598 downwards.
ACTCAAGTATTCACATAACATTCAAAACAAGTAACTACGCCTTACAAACTTCAAACTAGTCCGTTGGCTTGTGACAAGTATGACCCCGTTAAACGATGCAAAATTATACGCAAACCGCGTCTCTCATTATGGAAACAACTATATCCAATAATACCATCTAACTTGGAGAGTATATTTGAATTATTATAAGGATTTTATATATATAGTCTGTCTATTTATTTAGTATCATAAACACTGAATTCAGTAAACATTGCCCAAGAAAGGTTATTAATGTAAAGGAAAAAAATAGTTTTAGTGAATGGGCAACAACAGGCATTAAAAAAAGTAGACATCGATTGTATGATCTTTATTATAGGAGATCACTAACAAGTAGTGAATCCTTTCATGCTTATGTAAGAAATTATTCTAAAGTTTTTAAACGTGTTTGTATTGCTGCCAAAAGTACAGAGGTAGTAACTGTTTTTCAAGACTATTTCACTAATATACCTTTACAAATAACAAAAGATATAACATCATAAGCCCAGGGTCCGCAACTCTTTTAAAAAATATGAGTGCACCTATAGATTCAAAATTTAAATTCTTATCTACACCACATTTGGCTAATATATTTAATATACACTACAGCAAAAGGAACTTTCCCCAATTTAATGAAAATAAGCAAAGTAGTTCCTTTGTTTAAATCACGCTGCAGAAGTAGTCTTGGAAACTATAGACCTATATCTGTACTTCCATCCTTAAGTAAAATTTTTGAAAAAATTATGCTCAACCAATTAGTAGACTATTTCAATGTGAAAAGTTTCTGGATGATCGACAGTTTGGTTTCACGAAATTGAAATCTACTAGTGATGCGGGTGCAACGCTTATAAGTTATATATTGAGGGCCTGGGAGGATTCGCATGATGCAATTGGTGTGTTCTGCGATCTGTCTAAGGCCTTTGATTGTGTTGATCATAGTACGCTTATTCTAAAATACTTCACAACACCTGAGGTAGACACCATATTTTTATTACAAAAACGGGCAGTTCAAGCAATTTACAATATGGGACCTCGCGAATCCTTAAATACTAAGTTCAAGGAATACGGTATCTTAACTCTGCCCTCCCAATATATTCTTGACAATTTAATGTATGTCCGTAAGAACCTTGAAAAGCTAGAGTTCGTAAAAAAAACGGCACTAGAAACTGTGACAAACTGGTTGTCCCATGTTTTAGATTTAGTAAAACCAGTAACAGTTGTTTGGGAAATAGTGTTAGATTTTACAACAAAGTCCCAAATTTGCCGGATTGCGAATTTAAGCGCCATGTCAAGCGGGTTTTGGTGTCAAAACGCTATTGTAGAGCGGATCAATATGTGAACGATCGTGATGTCTGGAATTGACTCATCTCTGTGCATCCATGAAAAACCTTTGTGGCATGTACCTAATATATTCTAAATATTATACTTGTATATGTTTGTTAAAAAGACAAACCAGATCGAGTTTTGTGCCGGTTCTTCTCGATGACTGGGTTGTTTTTCGTACCACCATTTGTGGTGGTAGTTTTGACGTTCATAAGTGCCTTCTTAGAGCCTAAATTGAATAAAGTGTTTTGATTTGATTATTAATATATTCTAAAATTACTTTAAGGTATAAGTGGATGACTTAATTTCGATATTTAATTTTTTTTTTCTATTTTCCAATCACACGTTTTTGAGTTGTTTTTATGATGAATTTCAAAGAGATATATGAAATTCAATTACATTTGTCGATGTATTAATTATAATTTATTCATTTAGCTTTACTTGAAGTTGAGAAAGGACGATATTATTCTAATGAATTTGTGCAAAATAATTTTTGGGTGCTTACGTGGATGACACTAGTTAAAGCTTATAAGATAAATAAAAATATTACTATAACATAGTAATGATCGTATATGACTACCTACTAAGAATAACCCACAGTAGCTAATTTAACATTTTACATATTATTAAAAGATAACTGGTTATAAATGACGTAATTTTTAGAAATATGTTATTAGTCCTTATCCAATTAAATACTTTAGTTACTTACGTTAGGGATTATAGCATATCAAGGCTACCCCTTACTGTCTATAATTTAACTGAATGTATTAAAAGATATCACAGATTCAAAATTACATGCACTTAACTTCTATGATTTTGATGAACTGTATATGTACATCAAAGCAGAAAAAAGAGGATCTAAATCGTTTAGACACTTATGAAGCCACATTAGTACACTACACCCATGCGAAGCCGGGCGGGACGTTATTTATAATATAAAATGCAAAAAGATCTTTTTTTATTATCTAGTAGTTTCAAAGATTAGCACGTTCAAATAAAATACAAACAATCTCATAGATCTATAATATCAGTCCAATTATAGTGTTATTCAAACTTTTAGAGATAAAACGACGACTAAATACTTAGTGAACTGAATTAAACTTGAATATTTTCAAATTTACAGTTATATTTATGCGATGTAGCCCGCGAAAACAAATCTAATTTTATAAATATCATATACATATAGAACTTGTATATCAAAACTGAATGCCTTTCACGAGACATCGGAGTTGAAATTATGTATATTTATTCAATAAAGTCTCGAATAATATTCTAAGGTTGCGTGCGAGTAACTGATGCGATTTTCCCCTTTGTTCTCATTTTCCGTCCCATATTTTTGTTTTCAACTTCACTGAATATTTTTATTACATTTTCTTGTCTCTCAACACATGAGTTATTTTCGCGAGCTTCTCGTGGTTTTTCACTGCTTCCGGACGCGTTGGGGCGCAAAAAGTTATAGACACTACTCTCTGAGCCGTACACGTGTAAATACGTTCTTATCTACACATCCCCTTAAGTTTTATAGTAAGTAGGTGGAAGGAGCGGAAGTTTTCTCCATTTTTCTATTTGTTCTGTTACATCCGTTATCTTATCTAATTTTATAGTACCCTATCCAGTTACGGACTTTATTCCCTTTATAAATGTAACGTCTTTTAAGATTTATTTTAATGATATTTCTGTTTCATTCGTATACACTGTATTGTATATTATAATAGCACCCGTCGGCTACTTCATTAATTTATAACAATATTAAAATATAAAATGAGGACTTCGTTCTTTTAAATGATCTATAGTTCCTTCTATGTAATCATATCAGCTTGTATGCTACCCGCTGCAAGATCATAAGCCTCTACCCGAAGGATAATATGTGCACAATCATCACGCCAGCTCAGACCTATTGGCGATTCCATACTCCGAGAAATCAATAGTTGTTTAGTTTTACAAGAGCAATTCTCGGATCCAGGTTTCCCCACAATGTTTTCTTTCATCGTTAGCTGATAATGTTACCAATATACGTACGTATTGCTCGAAATATTCCTTGGTACTGGTGGAAATTTATGAAAATATAGGTATAATTAGCGGTAGGATTTGAACGGAACTTACCGGGTTCTTGATTCTATTCTGGGCTGGTTCTGCGATTCCACCACTATCACCACACAATAAGTATACACTATCATCCCGGTAAATGTTCATAAATAGATAATCAAAATAATAACTGTATTTTGTACAGATTTAGTTTTTTTGCGTAATTGCGTGCGGGCGCTTGGATCGTTAGCCGTAGAAGAGAGGGTGGCGCGGGCGGCGATTTGCGTTCCGTTCTTTTGGGAAGGGAAGGTGTTGTATAAATTACATAGATAATATAAAGCGTGCGACAGTATAGATAAAATATGCGGAATAAGGAAGAGGAAATAATACATATAAAATTTAAGAGATGGCGTTACCAGGTACATACCGAGGTTCGAACCTGCAGACATCAAATTCACATTCCGTCACTTAAACAATTCGACCACCACAACTTACATGACACCCTTGTATATACATCATTACATAGTATAAAACAAAGTCCCCCACCGCGTCTGTCTGTCTGTCTGTTCGCGATAAACTCAAAAACTACTGAACGAATTTTCATGCGGTTTTCACCAGTGGATACAGTAATTCATGGGGAAGGTTTTAGTGTATAATTTGTCAAGGTTTTTTTTATAGTCAGGGCGGGACAGCGTCTGCCGGGCCCGCTAGTTGATAAATATAATGAACGTTTTAAAGTATGAAATATAGGTATCTGGAAATGACACTTTGGCTTGTGTGTTTAAAGCATTTCGAAGGCTCTTATTATGTTGAAGACATATGAGTAAGTCTAACTGTATATCAATTTGATATGTTATGAGATTGAGTATGCGGACTCTGCGTATCCAAATATATGTGTGCGTTGTGTTAAACACGATTAGTTAGAGATAATTACACATTCCATTTGTCCGGTTAATCCGGGACTAATCGGATAGCGTTTGATAAGGGTAGCCCTTCCGGTTAAGGTGTTACGTCGCCGGTCCCTATTACTATCCGCTTCCATATTTAGGAAAACATTGAGAATGATTTATTTGGTAAAGGACATTCGGGTAATAGAGATTACTATATTTCTTTTATTTAATTCCAAACAGATATACTTTTCTAAATTACTAAAGCTTATTAGATACTTAGGAAGGAACAGTGAAGTATAGATATCTGATGACGATAGATTCTTTCAAAGATTTAAACATTCACTTACACCCACCTCTCTTTACACCAACACAAGTGTGTAAAAATAATACACTTAACTATTTATAACGTGTCTAATTAGATTGTCAGGATTATCGATGCTTCCAATTAAATTAGGAGGTGGTAGAGCGACTGGACCGCTATGACAATGCACATAATGATAAATCCATCACAGTGATTAGTTTCTAGTATGTCAAATTTAGGGATTTCTCCATAGACGTGACTATCCTAGGATCAGTCGTATAAATGATATAGAACCTCTGAGCTACAAGGGGTCCAAATTGTCCTTAGGTGATATGACTGCTAGATAACAGATCGTGGACAGTACGATATAATTGTAAAAAGACTTACCTTAAAACTTATCATACAGAGTCCCTTTTAAAACTAGATACGCTACTGGATTACTCAGTATATATTCAGCTGTCGTGAAGTTTATAGTTCGACATACCAGCTACGACTGCCGATGGCTTATATACATCTCTTGCCATTTTCATCTCTTGCCATTTTCATCTCATGCCATTACCATCTCTTAATTTTAATGTTGTCGTGTTTCAATGAAAATAAAAAAAAACTATAACCCCAAAAAAATCTAGTTTAGATTTAGATCGATATTGTTATACAAGCAGTGCCCGCGACTTCAAACGCTTTGTTGACTTATATTTAACTCATATGACTGGAGACATTAAAAAACGCTTAATTGCTTAACTAGCATGAAATGAAACTACATCAAGCTGGCCGTGCGAAACAGATCTAACGCTAAGTACTATGTCAACAATACGCAGCGCCTGAAAATCAACTTTTCTATAAACCGTATGAAATCTCTTAAACTCTTAAAACTTTAACTAAACCCCAAGTTGTGCTCAAGTCACCTGCCACCAAGTCACCATGAATAATCGAGTTATAGTTTTAAAGATTAGCGTGTTCATATGGTCAGACACACAGTAGATATTTTTTTAAGAACAGATTTATTGCATTCTATTACTTTCCGTACCTCAAGTGTCTACTATTTTTTTTATGTCAAAGGAGGTTAACGAACACGTGGGTCACCTGATGTTAAGTGATCACCACCGTCCATAGTCACTAGCAACACCAAGGGAGTCGCAAATGCGTTGCCTGCTTGTGTACGGGGGAGAGGTAGGGAAAGGAGGTGGGCCTCCGGCGCTCTCACTGACCGAACGAAACGCAACAATACAAGCACTGTTACTTCACGTCGGTGTTCTGTGGGTCGGGTGGTACTACCCCAGTTCGACCCATTCATGCTGAAACTAGTAATAGCTACAGCGTGGCTCTACCACCTTTAAATTTGTAGTATAGATACTAAAAGTATTTTAGAAAGTGTAAGATACATAAATGTGTCATTAAATTACATCTTACATTATCATTACATAGTATAAAACAAAGTCCCCTACCGCGTCTGTCTGTCTGTCTTTTCGCGATAAACTCAAAAACTACCGAACAGATTTTCATGCGGTTTTCACCGGTGGATAGAATGATTGATGAGGAACGTTTTAGTATATAATTTGTCAAGGATTTTTTCATAATCAGGGCGAGACAACGTCTGCCGGGCCCGCTAGTAATTTATAAATACAACATAACATTTATAAATAAATAGTTACAGAAACAATTATTGATTATAAACATTAATCTTAAACATGACAATCTATGCATATAATAAAAATGTAAATTTAACGTGTCTGTATTTTTTAGATATTTCGTGTAAAAAAAATTGCAGGTGTCTTGGAATAAGTAATAAAATACATTTCAATCATTTTTAGAAATATCTGTCTGTCTGTTTGTTTGAACACGCATCACTGTTAAAGTACTGCGTTCACGATAAAACCTCACCAAGAAAATCATAAAGCATACTCTATCAGAAATTATTGTAATTTTAATGAAGACACGACTTAAGTACGAGAGAAAGAGTAGATAAGTAATGTTCCACGCGGACGGAGTCGCGAGCACAGCTAATTAGAAATATTAACACTAAAATACAAAATCAACTAAATTATTAACTTCATTTATAACAAGGATATAGAGTTTTTCCTAAAGTTATCTCATTATTTACATCTCATCCACTATCAGCCATCGGTGATTTCGTAAATAACAATAAGATACAATCTAAGGCACTTAGGAATAGCTTCCTAGTACATGAATTTTCTATAACGATTTGTTTATTCTGTAAATTACTAAATACATCTACATATTCACTATCGCAATACCATATTAGCTGACATTAATAAGAGCTCATACCCGTATACGTTAACCATTTTCATTATATTGTTATATAATGCTTATAAAATTGTCGTATTATTATATATTTAATGACTGTTACATTTATATACTTTTATTACTATTGAAGAGATGGATTAAATATTATTATTTTACTGAATAATACTGCAACGATTGTAATACTCGTATTACAGTACAGTATTTAGGCTCGCTAAGCGTCAATTAAAAACGTCGAGTCGACTCAATAATCGGAGACACGTTTGTACAGTTACAAATATAGATCCATTATATCTATTCCACATCACGCAAAATAGTGAACTGGCAAGAGCTACACGATCGAATGCTTCCACAAAAGCTATTTTGAAATAGGCAAAAGATATGCGAAATATAATGGTTCTGTGTTAATATGAAATACTAGCAACGGCCCGCAACTTCATCCGAATTATAAATCAACTAGCGGGCCCGGCAGACGCTGTCTCGCCCTACTATAAAAAAAAACCTTGACAAATTATATACTAAAACCTTCCTCATAAATCACTGTATCCACTGGCGAAAACCGCATGAAAATCCGTTCAGTAGTTTGTGAGTTTATCGCGAACAGACAGACAGACAGACGCGGTGGGGGACTTTGTTTTATACTATGTAATGATATAAAACTTCAAGCTTAGGGTAAAAGATTTAAAAAAAAACGATTTATTTCATAATGAATATTGTGCCCTAGTAGTGTTATCATGTTTTAATTTTGTCCAAAATATCGTTACAAGGTTTTCATTATTAATACTATTGAATGATAATCCTATATTCGGTAAAATAGCTTCGCAAAAAATAACCAATTCTTTTTATAATAATACTAGCTGACCCGCGCAACTTAGTCTGCGCCAAATCGGTTATTACCTGTTCCGATTTTATTTGCAAACGCAAAAAATCGTTAAAAACCTTACAACTCGATTGTAGGGACACTTACCGGATCCAATTATGAATCCAAACTATCCTATATATATTGGCAAGAAATGTCTTCCCGGTATTCCCTGGGTTGCTTCTTCAACCCTCTCCTCCGCACCCCATTTACTATCCTCGCAACAACACAATAATTTTACAGGCTTATAGTTTTTATGTTATTATGTTCTAACCACCTCCGTCAATTAACATGACGTAAAAAGTAAACTTTATCTCCATGAAATTTTCATTTTGATTTAGATATTTCTGTTAATAAGAATTTGTAAAGTATACATAAAACCTGTATATTATAACTTTGATAATGTTTAATTAGTAATTGTAATATTTATTTTATTTTTCACAGAAAAACAATTTTTTTGGCTGAGATATTAAGCTCAGATATATGGTGTCTCGTATTTTTTTGTAAAGGTAACAGTTAACTTTGCTTTGAATTTTATTCCTTTATTTCATACTAGCCGACCCGTGCCCACTTCGTTGGGCGGTAATAGGCATTATCAAGCTACAACTTTTCTCTAGAACTCAATCATATATATCTCACAATTAAGGTAGCGTTCGTAAGTAACGTTTTCGTTCGACCATTTTTAACCGACTCCCCAGATATTACCCCCTACAACCTCACAAACTTTACCTCTTTATAATATTAGTATAGATAATATAATTAGTTAATAGCTTCTGCCCGCGACTTTGCACGCGTGGAATAGTTATTTTGGGCTAAGACGCAGCGGAGACTCTCAAAAGGAAAAATACCCCGATTTTAAAACATTTTTCATTATTGCTCCGCTCCTATTGGTCTTAGCGTGATGATATATAACTTATGACACTTACAAATAACGTGGCTTTCTATTGGTAAAAGAATTTTCAAAATCGGTTTAGTAGTTCCTGAGATTATCCCCTACAATATCACAAACTCACAAACTTTACTTCTTTATAATCTTAGTATATAGATTATAGCCCCTGCCCGCGACTTGTGATAAATTTGTGCGATTTATTGTGATAAATTATTGAAAATATACATTTACCATAATAAAAAGTAATCTAATATACTTTTGTAATAGTGAAAGAATTTTCAAAATCGGAACAGTAGGTAGTACCAGAGATTACCCCGAACATCCAAAATCACAAACTTCAACTTCATCTTTTTAATATTGGAGTTTCATAGATACGAATTCTACTAGTGTCAAGTCAGTCATGGAAGAATTACTTTATGGGTAGTATTCAATTTTTATTTTTAGTTCTTCTAGATTAGGCCACTGAAATACACAAAGACAAAAGCAACACTTACAGACATCATGCTTTAAATAAATATATATTTACGTAATAATTGCTGTTAATTATTGTGTTATATTAAAGTTTAATTTTGTTAAACCATATAAAATTAACCAAAGCATGGACAAAAGGAGAAAATACACATCGTTTTACGTTTGTTAAAATCAGATGGACGTAGTATATTGTTAAGTAAAATATTATACAGTACAATACTAAATTGGGGCAAATGAAAAAAATGTGTTCTAGAGTGCCTTCATCCAACCCACATTCACTTATTGATTTGTTCCTGATTCTGAACCCTGCAAGATAGACTGGAGAGCACACCTCTACAGATAGATCCCCAGTCTACAGGTAGTAGACGCAGCAAGCCTGCAACAGTCAGGAAACTTATATGGCTATGGCTTACCAGGAACGTTGTTCTGAATGGAATCATATGATTTGCCTGTAATTGGGTTGGATACTTGCATTCCAGTTTGAGTCCCATAATGGAAACAAATCAGTTTTATTTATGGAGAATAAATCCTGAACATAGGTTTTATAGTGAGCAAAATATCCAGTCGGGATAGCTTCTTTAGTGATACCATCAACAGCTTCATTACTGTGGATCTCACTATATCCTCGTATCCATACTAGAACTACATAAATTCTTAAACAATGACATTGATACAAATGGAATTAATTAATTGTGATAACTGATGTTTCATAGAAATATGTCAAACATGTCAAAACAATATCATATATAGTGTAAAAAGTTTCATTAAGAAGAAATAGCCCTTTCTTTCTTGAATGCAAATAATTTAATTGATTTAAAAAAACATTGATATATACATATACAGATTTTTTGGGTGAGGAACCATCTCGGGCGTTCCCAGAACACCCTACAAAATTATTATCACAACCTGATCAGTAGTATTTACATGCATTGAGAACAAACATACAAACATTGATTTTTATATATAAAGACTACCGGTTACGGTGGATGTATCCCGCCCTGATAATAAAAAATCCGTGACATATTATATACCTAAACCTTCCACAGTACGATAGCCCGTAACGCATGACGATAATGTCTTCCCACACCTAAATTTATTGTGGCAATAGATAATAAATACTTTATGGTGACACACGATATACTATTTCAAGCTATACTATTTTACGAACACCACATTTCGTGATAGTCCACAATGTATGTCGATGAATAAAAACGTATATATGTAGCATAAAAATTTTTCGACACTGTGATACTGCGGTCAACAACGCTCGAGTCCCAAGCACAATCCATTCCATTCGATAGAACAGACTATGTTGAAACACATTTATTTGGATTCTGATCTATCCGTATGTTCTTTTTAATTAGTCCATAATAAAGTACGCTGTTGGTTTGTAATTCAACATTAATTACTATAAACAGTTGTCAATTATTCCTCTATTGAATTATTTGCTGTTTTATATCGTACTGTAATTTGTGACAATAACGGATAATGATAATAATATGTAAGGAATCCGTAAACTTCACTTTATACTAAAGTATAAAGTAATATATGCAGGCTTAAGATTATCAAAATTAATGTTTTTCTAAAAATTATGAAAACAAAATATGGTTGTGAAGCGAATTAAAAAAATAACATCGTTCCAAATAAAATAATTTGTACCGCGTAAATAAACAATATGTACAGGTTCTAATGAAAACAAACCAACCACTGACTACAACATAAATTAGAAACTGTTTTAAATAACTAAAATAAAATAGCAAATTATTACACACTAGCCTCTGCCCGCGACTTTGTCCACGTGGAATAATTACTTTGAACTAACGCTAACACGTAGCGGAAACTCTCAAGAGGAAAAAAATCTCCGATTTTGAAACATTCTTTGTTGGTACTCGGCTCCTATTGGTATATATAGCATGATGATAGTCTATAACTAAAAATAAGAATTTTTCAAATCGGACCAGTAGTTCCTGAGATTACCCCCTACAACCTCACAAACTTTACCTCTTTATGATATTAGTATAGATTAAAACCACAACAATTAAAAGTGCAAAATAGAAACAATATATATTACTTAAGTCAGTACTAACATAGAACTAACATATACTACATTAGATCAGCAATACGATGACTACACGAAAATCAGAATACATTAGTTGACGTGTAATAATGTTGTGCTAGACACCTCTTCAATCCGGCGATATCTAGGCATAGCGAATGATGTTCAGATCATGACCTGAAGTCTAAGTAACCTGAAGTACTCTCTCCTTGACACCTATTTTGCTTGCATAATATTTGCTTACTGACCTACTTTATATGATAAATGTAATAATGCAAGGAACGTTACGCCACTTTTTTTATTATGCATATGAGTCAAACGTACAGGTGGGTCAACTGATGTTAAGTGATCATTACCATCCATAAACACTAGCAACACCAAGGGAGTCGCAAATGCGTTGCCAGTCTGTGTTTGGGGGAAAGGGGAGGAGGCAGGGAAGGTGGGCTTCCGGCGATCTCACTGACCGAACGAAACGCAACAATGCAAACACTGTTGACTTTACTTGAAGTTACTTCACGTCGGTTTTCTGTGAGAGGGTGGTACTACTCCGGGCTAGCCGACTCAATCATGCTGAAACCAGTAATTGCTTCAGCGTGGCTCTACCACCTACAAAAAACTTACTGAGTCGCACTGAGCATCACTGTATTCCACCTTACACGGCTGTGCTCCAAATATTCTTTTGGAGACAATTTTGCTACGATGCGCAGTTACGTTCAGTTTCATCTCTTCAGTCTGATTTACATACATCAAATGATTGAAATAAAATTTTGATGTTTTATACCGTGCCGTGTAGTACCGCGTTGCATCGCTTTAACGTAGTCCCAACCTTTGAACTTACAAACAAATCACTACTTTAACCAGTGAGTGCATTAGTATTAAATTTTACGCAGCTATTTCTTCCTCTAACATGCAGAGTGGGTAAAGTGTGGGTAGCTATTAAAAAGGTTTTTCGAAAAATCGACTCCCTTAAGGGTTTAGAAGTAGGATGATGATTTTGATATTGTTGGTTTGAAATTACATCGGTTACAGTTACAGTATTATAAAGTAATACTTAATACTTTGTGTGTATGATGAAGAAATGTGTATGACTTGGCTACATAACAATATACATCATGTAAATGTATTCATTCTACCAGAGTGCTTACCCCCACCACTATTTGTCACAGAAAAATGTTGTTGATCAGAATGTGAAATCCCTGCCATAAGAAGGTTCACTTCAAAATATACAAGAGTACTTGTTGTTGGATAAATCGCTGTTACTAACCTACATCCCTGAACAAGAAATCGTTGAAGACACTGAGTAACTAACAGATTCACGGTTTTGAATTTTTTTGTACTAATTTATTCTTGCATCCAGAAGCACGTAAAAGGAAAGAGACAATAGAAATAGAGGTAAGCTTAAGGGATTCGAACGAATTAAAATAGTTAAAACTGGGATTCGCCTATCAAATTGACCCGTTTTGGTACTCATACGTTTTAGTTTAATCTTGATGGTAACGAATTATAAAAGAATTGCTTTCTATACAATGAATACAATTTGTCTAAATCTGGAGCTCATTCTGAATAGTTAGTATTGCAAGGGACCGTCTTCTCGGTGGCGGTCGAGTGCCCGCACTCACCTACCATCCAATCAATCTGTGGGAACAAACAACGTTGAAAACCAATTCATTCCCATCCGCTCTTTATACATTAATGATATGTGTGTAACCCTTTCATTTTACGTATTGATTGTATTTCATTAACTATTAATAAGTACATAATTAACGTTCTGCGAATCATATGTTTCATAAAAAGCTGTTTACGGATAAAATTGATTGTGTTAGTTTAAAATCCATTGTGAATTTTCATTGCGGGTCGGTAATTCCACTACTCTGGTGCCATATCGATGAATGACCGTATCGTGAATCCATACACGGCGCCAAGGATTCTCGCCTCCAGCTCCCAGGGCAAGGAGCCGGCGAGCGCGAAGGCCGCCGCCGAGGACACCGTGCGATATGTCCGGATCGCCCTCAGTGCCACAATGCGTTGCGCACTGCGCAGCGCACGCACATTGGCGTCACCGAGGGAATCGGCCCACACCGGTGCCCCGTAGGCTGCCATCGCTCGCACGACTCCCATATAGAGTCGGTGGCACCCAGCACTCGGCCTTCTATATTGAGGAGCGCCGCCGCCGCTCCAGCAATACGCGGTCCGAGCCCTGCAAAATGAGGCTCGAAACGCCAGCGCCTATCCAGGGTGCGGTCCAGATACTTCATCTAGGTCCTTACCCTGACACAGGCACCGTCCACAATTATATGGGCCTCAGGTCGTGGCCCTCGCCGAAGCCCAAGCAATAGTATGGCCTTGGTTTTCTGGAGAGCCACCCTGAGGCCTATCCGTCGGATGCGTGCAAACACGAGGGTTGTGGTCATCGGCACATCGGCATTGGCATTGCTCCTCTATCGCACTCTATGCTAAATTACACTCTATGCTAAATATGTTAAGTTAACAAGAATTCTTACTTACGTTGTATACATATATGACGTATAAGTAAAATGACGCTCGTAAAAAATGTATCTTTGGAAAACAAAAATCGGTTACCTTTTAACCCTAAATTTTATTGTTATTTTGATATTTTTATTAGCGAACTTTATTTATTGCACCAAAAGAAAAGCAGAAACATATACATTCCAAAAATTCCAGTGTGTTGCATGTGACACCGTGTGTTATTTTTTCTAAGCATTTAGGTATCAATTTTGTAAGATGGCATATATACCCTAGTATCTGTAACCATGAACATAAAAGAGCGTTCACTTTTAAATATAGATTAGTAATTAATACACAGATATTAATAATATTACGAAAGAGTATTTACATGTATTAGGAGTAACCTACAAAATGTAAAATAGCCAATTCAAGAGCATACTCCAGTCATTATTAACGACAAACACGTTGCAATTGCGATTAAATACTAAACCCGCGGCAAATATTCATGTATGAAGACAATTTTCTTAAAATAATGCAATGGGAATCGAGTTCCGAGTATACGATGCGTGAAATCTGGAACTTTGAATTCAAATCGCAAATGTAACAAGCAAGACTATTGCTGAATTTTTTTAACTGAGAATTTTTATCACTGCTACTTAACACTTTAGGGATAGGTTATAATACGGTTATAAAAGTTGAGGTAAAGTTATTATACCGGTTGTGATATACTTAGTGCTTAGTAATTTTTTTTGTGCTGTCTCAGGAGACATTTTGTCATACTTCACGTATTACTATAAATACGAATATCTCTTTTATTAGAATCCTTGAAGTTTCCTTACAAAATCATCATTACATAGTATAAAACAAAGTCTCCTACCGCGTCTGTCTGTCTGTCTGTCTGTTCGCGATAAACTCAAAAACTACTGAACAGATTTCCAAGCGGTTTTCGCCAGTGGATAAAGTGATTTATGAGGTACGTTTTGGTATATAATTTGTCACGGATTTTTTTTATAATCAGGGCGGGACAACGTCTGCCGGGCCCGCTAGTAATTAATAAGATCTACTTCGATTATTGTCAATAATAATTGGCACAAAAAATATTTCACATGATTTTGTCGAAAAAACATTTTTAGCAATTTTTTGGTTTAGTTAATGTTTCAGTTTATTTATTTAATAGGTTTACAATAATTGTTACATCGGCTTATTCTAAATAAAAATTATTACTTTAATCATTGACTTCGATGTACAATTTCTGAAGTAATCACAACTTGTGTGAGCCACTTCCAAATGACTCACAACTATAGCGATGATTTGCTGACTCCGAAGTTGAACTTGAAGAACGATGAGGTTTTCTCGCAATAAAAGATTGATCACTAGTGAAGCAGCGAAGGATGCGCTCGTATGCAGACTCGTTCAAAACAGACTATTCACTACCTATTCGATTACTATTAACGATGATTTTATTACTCTATTACGCGGTTATATCTATTTCTAAAAACGACTGCTCTGTATGCCGCTCGCGCCTGAATTGTCCACGCTTCGGGCCTTGCCTATACGGCACCGGGGTCGCTTGCCTGACGTTGGCGGTGCTCCGCCAATCAGAGTACTTAATATCCACGCGCACAGCGTCAGGGCTCGGCTAAACCTACTACACAGGGCAGGGCGGGCGCAATGAGTTTCCTTCGCTTGCTTTTTATTTCAAAAACTATTTTACAATTATTTTTACAGCTAACATCTTATAATACTTTAAACTATACTATAATTAATATTACAAGTGTTAGTACTGATTTTAATACTATCTCTATACAGTATTTCTATATAAATCACTATAAAACTACGCACAATTAAGTATACATCACTAATTAACACAAAACACCATAAATTCTCGCTAACAACTTGCATAGTACACATTAATTAAAAGTCAAGACATTTTTATGCTATAACATAAACGAATTAAAACGTAAAAGAAAAAAAATATATAAGTTAACAATCCTCATACCTGATTAAATATTTTAAACCTTGATAATGTTATGTCAAATATATCTAAGTATACCACGACTCTCTGACTTGTATCTATATCAGGACTAACAAATCTTGGTGACTTAATATTATGCTCATGCAACACGTCAAAAGAGTGAAATACTGAATCATATAAAATTGCGATCACCCCTCTCTCCCTTTATATTGTCAATTCCATATGATCTCTTTGCGAAAACAATTAATATAGAAAAAAAACTAAGTTCTTGTATTTATTATATAAGTTACTTATTCTGGACACTGGAGAAATTTTACCTAAAACAGTTTTTTTAAATATCTAGAAGGAATCCAGAATCCAAACATGCTCAGTAATTCAGGGCTATCTATGTAGTTGTTGAAGAGCTTAAACAAAAACACTACATCTATACGCTCTTCCAAGGTTCCAATTTTGAATTGCTTTAATATATTACGATAGTTATAGTCTCTTATTTGGTGCCTAAGGAATAAGCTAGTAAGCCGTCTAATAAACCGTTTTTGTATTCATTCTAAACGCAAAGTATACCTATGTTGCGTAATGTGGACGTCATACTACTGCATAATATTCTAAGGTGCTTCTTACTACAGTTTACAGAATAACATTTTAACGATTAATTAACGGATATCGTTTCTTATATACTGTAGCTGAGCGCTAAGAAAAAATTTCTGAAAATAAAAAATAAATCAATTTGATCTCGAAAAGTGACATGCGTTGGGCCACTTATAAACAAAGCTCTGATTACTAAAATAATAAAAAAGCGTAATTATATAATTATATGTCATTTAAATAATACTAAAACTACCGTTAAAATCCATTAAATTGTTTCGGAAATTTATCAAAGAAAAACAAGAGATTATTTAATTTCATCTAGTTTTAACATTGTTCTTTTTTCACATGCAACGGAATTCACTACTCGATCTAGTTAAAGCTTATCCGCCCATCCTTAATATCACTATTAGCAAGTGTTAATGCCTGCTGATAACATATCTATGTAGTTTGCCAGGCGCTATGACCCGAGGGTTGGGATTACTCAGTACCGGGACCGCTGCCTCGGAGGACCTCTACGCAATTAACTCTCGACATGTTTCAATTTACACTCACAAATACTCGCCCTCGCAACCACACTACTACACTCAAACGAATTAGAATATACGTAGGTACTAAAGGTTGAATATTCCGTTTAATTATTCGAATATTTTTGAACATACTTATTTATATGTATGTGTAATTAATTTTACTAACACTAAGGATATGTGATTAAAGTTACGTAAACTTCGAATTCTATTCATACTTGAGTCAACGTTTCAGTACAACGAAACTCCGTATACCAGGCAAAGGAATAACCTAAGTCAACATATATCCATAAATCTATACATATAATAAAACTGTAACAAGGTAAACCTGTACATTTTTTTAAATTATAATCGGGGTGGACTTTGCTATCGATATAGGAGCCGAAAATAATTTATTTACAATTTTTGTATGTCTGTATGTCTGTCCCTGTGTACGCGTATCACTCTGAAAGTACTGAATTTTGACGAAATTTAGCACAGTGATAACTAATGTTAATGTTATCCCATAAAACGCAAGGGGTTCTCGGGACGAAAGTCAAACATTTGTAGTTAATGAAATTCAATTCTTGACGGTGAAATTTTTGGTCAAATTTTCTTTGTGCTATAGCAGACAGATTAACTAAAAATATAAGCTATATACCATCTCCTTATGCTTCTAAAAAAAAAAGAAACACGATCGCTAGTTTCCGGAACCGACGTCTTCGGTCCCTTGTAATGTACTTTATAATTGAGCTACGGCAATATGACATATGTTTGCGTAATTTAAGCATACATATGCTATAATAGTAATCATTCATTCAAAATATTGAGATTTAGAACTTCACAATGTACTGAATGTACACTGTATACCTAAAAGATACTAGAGATTAATAAAATAATAATAATAATTTTTAAACTGAACATTATGTCTCGACGAAGGTATTGTTTTCATCTTTACGAAAGATATTTCATAACTTTGCATAAAGTTGGTAGTATCTATATTAATTAATGTATAGCCTCTATCTGTATACGTCGTTTTAGACGAAATGGTTGTATATGATAAGTAAAGGGTGAAGGAATCTTTTACTTATAAACTATGTACGCGCCTTTAACTTTTAAGTCTACTTACCTAACTGTACGTATTACTTTTTAATAACAAATTTTTAGCTATGAATTATTTAAAGTATTTTCATTAAATAATTAATATATTACACTACGACACAATTCAATATATTAATAAATCTTGGATGTCAAGTAGTTTGAGAACCGGAATATCGATTCTATCTATGTAAGTTCGAACCCGGGTATGTTTCAACGATTTTTGAAGTTATACTTCTTTTGGCGCGTTAGGGAAAAATGATGAGAGTAAATTTTTACGATGCGCTCGCACATCGTCACGAAAAACCAACACCGTGAAGTTATTACGATGCGCGCGCACACCGTCATGAAAAACCGACACCCTGAAGTTAGCTATAGTCACCATTTTGTTTCTTTGTAATTGTTGTTTGTATTTCTTTGTATTAAAACTTTCAATGTATTAAATACCTTTTTACTATTGTTAGCGTCGTTTTTTCTACAAACGTAGAATAAGGCGAAAGATAAAAGTTTTGAAAAGAAAACATCGTAGGAAAATCTGACCTGGGAAGTGGAAATTGTTTTAATACACATGAGAAAAATAAGAAACTTGATTTCTCAGCGTCGATTGAAAATACGTCGTGAAGTAGTGTAGTTATTAGGATTGTACCTTTCCTCAACAGTGGGACTTCCACAGGTTAACATTATTATGTATATGTTAATAATATAAAACGGTTAGGGACACCCTCCTCTGTTTCTCAGCCGATTTTCTTTATTCTTTTCTTGTTTAGTAGCTATTAACAAGCTTTGGTGTTATCAATAAGAAACTTGGAAAGAGTTTTTTTTTTCTATGGTCGAAGGTCGAAGTCGAGGACGAACACTCGTTTATATAAAAACAATTCCGTAATTTTTCTCCGCTGATTGTCAACTGATTTTCTGTATCTATATTTTCCATACCATCGAGAAGTCGAAGCGTTTATTTAAGTATTTTATCAATATATCACGCTTCTTGTCTCTACAATCTACACTATTTTTGCAATACTGAATACAATTTTTAGCATTTAGAAACAACAAAAAGAAATACATATAATCTATATTAATATTATAAAGAGGTAAAGTTTGTGAGGTTGTAGGGGGTAATCTAAGGAACTACTGGTCCGGTTTGCCCGACTGGTCCAAACCAGTCCGAACGGGTCCGAACTGGTCTTTCGGTGTTAGAGGGCTCTTTTATCGAGAAAGATTATAGATTATATACAATCACGCTAAAATCAATAGGAGGTGAGCACCAATGAGGAATGTTTCAAAATCGTTTTTTTTTTCTTTCGAAAGCTTCCGCTGCGTGTTAGCCCAAAGTAACTAATCACCGCGGACGAACTATACATATTAACACCTGAAGAAAAATCTTTATACCCATTATTATGTTCGAATTTCGATCAATGTGCGATAAACAACTATTATTATATACATTTAATATCAAAAGTCACTTCAAACTAATTAATAATGCTACACTTTTCATTACACCTTAACAAAGTATAAAATATTGTTTAAATTACTTTCTTAAACAACCTCTCTCCAAATTATATATTAGAATAAAAGTCTGAAAGAGCAACCAGTAAAGTGATTATAAGAATATTATTATGCTCTTACAAGACGACGTTAGTATTCGTGTCCGCGAAAAAGAATGTCTTCTGAGATAACGCGAAATAATCTTCACAAGAAAAATGGTGTTTTCATTTTATATTTGTATTACACTTCTTTTACGTGCCTTGTATTTGGTAAAACATTGTTTTTATAACTGTATCTTTATCAGAGAAGTAAGATATTATTTACATTTCAATAGTTAATTTAAGCATATATTCTAAGTGATATTAAGTAACTTTTAACATAAATTAAAATAGATTAGGTAACAATATATTATTAGCTTAATTTTATTTTTATACTATATAGGTTTGGCCACATCTCACCTGATGTTAAGTGACAGACGTGGTCTAAGATAATAAACACACTAAACTCTCAAGTGCAGCTGCTGGATGCTGGAACACAGCAACAGGTGCTTGGCGACAGACTGTCAACGTGATGGTGGTAGCTAGCCAGGCGGAGTTGGAAAAAACTCTACCGGCGTGTTTCATCACGGGAAGCTCCGACTCAATGCAAGGATTCGAAGCTACGTCCATTAACGCTATGTCCAAACACGCTGTCAACAAAGTCATCATCGCTGCAAAACATCCATCGCATATCCTTAATATCACCCCATTGGAAAAATTGAATTAGACCGTACAAAATTTTGAAAAGTAACTATTTTTAATTTTAAATATATATAACCCACATAATGTCCATACCTTGTAAACATAGAGTGACAACGGCTGGAATAACACGACACGGAGTAATCCACATGAGAATACCAATGTTTTCACTTTATTTTCATTTGTTTTTGCTCATTCCCACGAATGCTCCAGAGGGACAAATGAATGCGACTGGGACCTTTACCTTATTTAACGACCGGTCTTCATGAAAAGCCTTCGCACATACATTTCATTTGCGAAGTATTTGTGGAATCTTATATTTTAAATTTAACTGAATTATTACGAACTAGCTGTACCCGCAGCTGCGCACGTGTTTTTTTTTTAATTGTACTAAAGAAATATAAAATTATGAGACCATGTACAATTATAGAAATGGTTTCTAAAAACAATTGTAAGTACGATACGCACGCCACTTACAACATGTAACGTACACATTAAATATATAAATACTAACAGTGTGTCAAATGAGGTTTATCATTAGCAACATATTTGGAACCTTAACCCATGGTGGGTTAAATAACTACCTCAGTACTCACTTACACTGGATAAGGAACTAATGAAACAATGACTTAAGATGTTATTATGATGATATAATATGATGACATTGTCAATAAGTAATGCGTTTATGGTATTTTTATCTTATCTTTTTAGAAAGACCCCTTCTATCTTCAAAATTACTATTAATAATTATAATATTGAATTGTATACAATGAATGAGCTGACGTCTTGAAATTTTGCATAAATATAAATCAAGTTATAAAACTTTATATCTGTCTAAGCAGTTTTTAATATTCGACAATTTAAAGAGTGCTCATTGATTTGAATACAATATTCTTATATGTTACTATGGTTGCTGAGTTATGTAGACAAAAGCGCAGTAAATAAAGCAAAATGACCGAGAAAACAATATAATTCAAATTACATACCTATGTATGTAACTATCTATACTGTATCTATATACAGATATATGAATTTCAATTATATTTATTCTTATAGTCCAGTACAACGCTTATCTTATGCAGATGTGTACAGTGAACAACATATTTTTGGTAAATTTCATGCGACGTCGCGGGTAACAGCTAGTCTAAAATAGAATATCTTAAATTACATCCTATAAGGTCAGCTATCGGCCAATGAAAATCCCGTGAAAATTGGTCAAACCATTTTGAACATAGCACTGCGGGCGAAGCCACGATTAACAGCTAGTCTAAATTAAAATGGACTAAATGATTTTTTATAATGTCCGCTATCTGCCGGTGAAAATCCCGTAAAAAAATGGTCGAACCGTTTTGGAGATAGTACTGCAGGCTAAGCCACAGTTAACAGCTAGTATAAAATTGCTTAAATTACTTTTTATAAAGTTAGCTATTTGCCAGTAAAAGTCTCGTGGAAATCGGTTTAACCGTTTTGGAGATAGCACTGCAGATGAAGCCACGGTTAACAGCTAATATTAACTAAAATTGCTGGAATTACTTTTTATAGAATTAACTATCTGCCCATGAAAGTTTTGTGAAGATCAGTCCAACCGTTTTGGAGATAACGTTACGGGCGAAACCATGGTTAACAGCTAGTATGAATTAAATAGCCTAAGTAACTTGCTGTAATTTTTTGTATCTGCCAGTGAAATTCCCGTCAAAATCGGTCCAACCGTTTCGGAGATTACCCGGAACAAACGGACAGACAGACAGACCGACAAAAATTTTAAAAATTGCATTTTTGTTATCATTTGCGTGTATACTTTCACATCCAATCAGTAAAAAAGCGTTATTTTGATGTTATATACAGACACTTCATTTTTATTATATGTATAGATAAGTAAACTGGCATACGTTATTTCATATTAAATCTTTTTTTATATAACATAGGAGGCAAACGGACAGGTGGGTCACCTGATGTTCAGTGATCACCACCGTCTATAGACAATCACAACACCAGGGGAGTCGCAAGTGCGTTGTCAATCTGTCTTGAGGGAGAGGGGGAATAAGGGAAGGGGGAAGGGGAGGAGAGGTGGGCTTCCGGTGCTCTCAGTGACCGAATAAAACGCAAGAATGCGCTCACTGTTACTTCACGTCGGTTTTCTGTGAAATCGTTATTATAAACGATAAAATTGAAAAAGTTTATATTTAATATAAAAAGTAGGCTACGTATACTCAATTCTTTTGTATTGCTGTCCTACATTTATTAGCATCAAAAATAAAATATATCAGTAATATAAAACAAAGATAAAAAGAAATTGAATTCTTCGATAAAACATTTTATCAATCAAATAAGCAATCAACTGTCAATGCCTTTTCAAACTCAAAAGGTGAAATTTGAAAAATTATTTAGAGAATAATTATTATAAACAAAAAATTACAAAGCCGTTAGATGTTAAGAGGGGTCTGAACTAAAACAAGAAACGATAAACTTACAAATGAATGTAACAAAGGCAGTTTGAAAACAATACAAATGAGAAATAAATTGAAGTACAACGGGTTACTGTGAGAGAAGAGAGAAGAAAGACATATAACTAAAAAAATGTTAAATATGAAGTTGAATGGACACAAAAGTAGAGGGACATCGAAGAAAGAATGGACAAATTCTGTGAGAGAAGATATATGTATAAGAAATATGAATACAGAAATGACAGTTGATAAAAGAAAGTGGAGTAGAAAATCGTGTTGTACCGACCCTACGTAAGTGCTAAAAGAAGAAGCGATCAAAACCGCAAATATCTTGTCACAGAGAAACGATTCTGAGCATAAGCACCAAGAATTGGTGATTTGAGACACGTACCTATTTAAAAGCACGACTACCTGTGCGTTCACTCAAATTAGTTTAAAACAATAAAATGTAAAAGGACTAGCATACATTGTCATGTAATTTATCATTTTATTAAACATAATTACAAATAAGAAAGCCTGGTCAGTCATTGTTGAATTTAGTAGTATTGTTACTCTCATTATATAAACTAAGGACAAATATAACCGAGGTTAGGGCAAGCACAGTTCACAAATAACAAAGCCTCCGCAGCTTGTGGAACTCCGCATAACTCAAATTTTGATTGAGTGAACTCCCCAGCCAGACTGAACAATAACTTTGATTCTATTTGAACTAGTTAATAATAACGACTGCCTTACACTCAGTAGGTATTACTTGAGACAATGTCAAAACAGTTTATACCGATTTAGTTGTAATCTATTCGATCGAAAACACATTTATTTAATACGTACAACGTTGTAGTATTTTACATTAAGTATCGAATTTCCATTATCACTTTGTACATTAAAAAGAGATTACCAAGTTTATAATGTATCTACCAAAATTGATTTACGTATACGCATGTTGATATCCAGGGAATAATAACGGGAACTGACCGTACATTCGTAGCCGGAATGTCGGTGACTAAATTTGACAATAAATTAATAAATAATAGTTCCCAAGGTAATATTTTATTTTTTTTAATACCTTATAACGGTATAGGTGTGATCACAACGCAGATTTGTAACGATACATGATAGCATCGGAGCGTCATTAAGCTGAAAGTATCTAGGAAAGTCATTTTGCAAGAACTCGTCTTCATTCGGAGCATTATATCACAGGATACCAGAAAATAAGAGTTGTGACAACGTGCTCAACACTTCGTCGGGAACGTCTCTTTAGTAAGTCATCTTGTTTTTACTGTAAGTTTAATAATCGAAAAAATGAAACTTTGTTATCGAGTTTCGTAACTTGTTATAAACTAAAATTTTCACGTAATGGGACATCTTTCAAAACAAAATTCGTTAAAGATAATACAATATGTTCTTGTTCTGTTTTATACATAATTAAC
The DNA here is from genome assembly GCA_036509395.1 of Antheraea yamamai. Taxonomy (NCBI): domain Eukaryota; kingdom Metazoa; phylum Arthropoda; class Insecta; order Lepidoptera; family Saturniidae; genus Antheraea; species Antheraea yamamai. The sequence goes on along the minus strand of AP028428.1, from coordinate 10,400,787 downwards.
TTGTTACTATAAAATATCATGTGAATTTAAACGATTATCAGTTTATTTTGTAGGTGGTAGAGCCACGCTGAAGCTATTATTGCTTTCAACACGAATGGGTCGGCTCGCCCGGGGTAGTACCACCCTCTCATAGAAAACCGACGTGAAGTAACAGTGCTTGCATTGTTGCGTTTCGTTAGGTCGGTGAGAGCGCCGGAGGCCCACCTCCTCTCTCCTCTCCTCTCCCCCCTCCCTCCCTTTCCGCCAAACACAGGCTGGCAACGCACTTTCGAGTCCCCTGGTGTTGTTAGTGTCTATGGGCCGTGGCGATCACTTAACATCAGGTGACCCACCCGTTCGTTTGCCTGCTATAACATAAAAAAAAGTTTATACAAAATCCATAGATTTTCCTTACGATCCCTTAATACAATATTATAAATACGAATGTGAGTTTGTTTTTTACGCTTTCACGCTTTAACTACTTAACCGACCAACATGAAACTATACATACATATCATCAGAGGTACAGAAATGAACATATTGTACCTTTCACCCAGAGAAAAGGTACTGTTCTCGAGAGGTAGGTCAAATTTACATTAAAGCGAACGAAGTCGCAAGCAAAATCTAGTAACTTAGATATTAAAGACATCATATACGCGTAAGTATATATAGGAACATTGATATACAAAAACCCAAGATGCACACTTAACGTCTCACAGACGGCACACAAAAATGAGTGCATAATTTTGGATTATGCAGTCATTCCAAATAGTCTCGTGTCGCTTGCGTCCTTGTATAAACAACTTTAAATGATTCAGGTGAGATTGAATTTGCAAAATTATAAGTTTATCGCATAACTATGACCACGTATATTGGTGAGTTTACGCAGCCGGCTTTGAGCGCTACTTTTATTCGAGACTGTGCGTCTTGGGTTTTTATATGTCTATATATAGAAATGACTAAGTATGTTATTTTAGCCAACGAAAATACGTTTACAGATCTCAAAGTTAGCTTATAAAATGAATATGCATATTTCTGTTGCGAAATCGAACATATGTTAAATCAATTGACAATGCTTCAATCAACAAAGCCTCATTAGTATGACAGCTGAACGCATCGAGAATTCGAGCTTGACATTTGAGACAACCGAAATAGGTAAGATATTCAACAGCTCTCACTGTCGTAAGGTGGCCGCAATTTAATTTTAAAGTTTGTAAGGTAAAGTATCGCTAGGGGGTGCTGTAAATTTGCATATTAGTGCGTTTAAACTGGGCGTCTCCAGAGGCTTAGGTGAGTGATTGAATTATTAACTGACTGGCACTCGGCCCACCGGCACTTCGGACGTGAGTTGTGTTCAGACGCGAATCTGCATTAACTCACATTGTTATAATTAGTCTGTCACTAGCTATAGAGATGTTAATAATGGGCGCACATTGACTAGGCAATGTAAATACTAAGCCATATCGATATAATTGTATAGCAAGGGAATTAGGGAATCTTTCTTCAATGATATTTCACAGGTGGTATACAATAAACCTGTTATATTTTTGGCTTATTATGATAATATCATGGTCCGTAACCTACGGAGATACAGAAAAATGAGAGAGGTGGAATCGACACCTCTCTCTGTGCGTCAACTAAAAACGATTGTAATGTTAATGTTTTGAGAATATGTTTGTTAAAAAGATAAACCCGATTGAGTTTTTTGCCTGTTTTTCTCGGTAACTGGGGTTTCCGAACCAGTGTTAGTTTTAGCGTTCATAAATGCTTTCTTAGGGTCTATATTGAATACAGTACTTATGATTTTAATTTTGAAGAATAATTACAAACAAGCCCCCAATCAAACAGTGCCCCAACCTAATGTATAACAGGTGCATGAATTGTGTGAACTATAATTTACAGCTATTTTGTATTCATAGTTATCATACGCTAACTAGCAGCTATGCAAACTATAATTTGACATATTATTTTTATTTCCATATGACGAATTAATAATTATTATATGGGAAGTTATTTTTCATTTCTTATAAAATATAGGAGTGGTGCATGAAATACTACATATATTTCTAATATTTTACGCTATTAAAATGTTCCACTTTTATTTTTAAATATATATTACAATTATAAAACCAATACGAAAGGTTAATGTTGACGAAAATATTTAATCATAACTTTGATATAGATTCTCTTGTTTTGACATTCCTTTTATTAACAAGAATAATTCTGTGATCAAATTGAAATAATTATAAATAACTAGTGGTATATAAATTTACTAAAGATACATTATTTATCAATTAATTATTAATGTATATTATGAAGTTACATATTATATTATTATAAATTTAACCAGTTAATTTCAAAGGGCATGTAAGGTATGGAACGTAAATCATGTTAAAAATATTGAATGTAGGATGAAAAAGGTAATTGGAACGTAAATGTCTTTTTCATTTACATGTGTGTAATGTGTATATGTTGTGTGTCATTCAAACAGTAGAGTGTTTAATGTTTATTTTAATCAATGTAATGTATTTTATATAAAAATATACGTTTTTATAAAATTCGCTTAAAAAAAGGGTACAAAGTTTTCTCTTCACGTATTAATATATAGATAGAATGAATATCGAAAGTTATTTTTTAATAAATGCCTCATGAAATAACAAGAGTACATGATTAATTTAATTCAAATCCATTGAATAAATCCAATACAACAACAAAATACAATACAATATTGAATACTAACTAATATTGTAGATCAAGCTCATAAAACTCGTAATAACTGAAACGGTATACTAGTCAATTCGATTTAAAGAACTTATATCATTTTCTGTATTATCTCGGCGAAATCGTTTTGTAAAAAGTTTGTCAGGGGATTTAAACATGAATCTCAGTTTAATAACAAAACAACCTGGAGGGAGTCAGTGCCGGTCTGTTACCAATAAAATTACTTAGTATATAGCTTTTTTATTATCCCTATAACACGGGTATTAGTCATCTGGTACAGTTAATACGAATTCGATATTACAGAAATGCTGAAAAGAGTAATTTCTATGACATAATACAAATTATATAAAATGGGTAATGTTTTTGACATAAAAGATGTTGAATTGCGACTACTTATGGGAGAACATTTAAATTCTGATCCGCAACCTTTTTGTGTGACGAATATTGGCGGGGGTAAACACTGTGTCGGGTAGAGTGGGAGCGCTTGCCTGCGCGTATTGGAAAACGCTCTTCTCGCTTTCTTTTTGAAGACATCACATGAACACCAAACTATTACAATAATGATCATACAATTTTATTTCTTGTATGACATACTCTATATCGACAGAGAATAAATCCCTATATTTCCTTGTAATTCCACATATGTCAATGTGTGCCGTGTATATGCCTCATGGTTTAATATAATATATTTCTCATATTTATTAAGTTAGGTTGTTAGTCGTAAAGTTGTGATGATACAAGTGGGTATCCGACATATTTCTATATTATAAACTTATTCACTAACAGCAATTTTATAATTTACACTCGTCCGGGAAAAAATGTTTTTTTTTTATATTTCTGCAGACTCTTGATCCGCACTTTTTTTTAATCTCGTTTGTTTTATTCAAATCAAAAACACTTTATTCAATTTAGGCCCTAAGAAGGCACTTACGAACATCAAAACCACCACCGGTTCTGGAAACAACCCAGTCATCGAGAATAACCGGCAAGAAACTCGATCTGATTTATCTTTTTAACAAACATATATAACACTAACCCCTGCCCGCGACTTTGTCTGCGTAGTTATTACTACTATTGTTACTACTCTGGGCTAACGCTCACAAACAGCAGAAGGTCTCAAATAGAAAAAAAAATCTCGATTTTGAAACATTTTTCATCTGTGCTTCGCTCCTATTGGCCTTAGCGTGATGATATATAGCCTATAACCATTCTCGATTAATGAGCTACATAACACTGAAAGAACTTATTCAAATCGGACCAGTAGTTCCTGAGATTACCCCCTACAACGCCACAACGTCACAAACTCACAAACTTTACCTCTTTATAATATTAGTATAGATTTAGAATATATTAGGTACATGCCACAAACGTTTTTAATGGTGACACATGACACAAAGGTGAGTCAAATCCAGACATCACCATCGTTCACATATTGATCCGCTCTATAATAGCCTTTTGACACCAAAACCCACTTGACATGGCGCTTAAATTCGCAATCCGGCAAATTGGTAATATCCTTTGGGACTTTGTTGTAAAGTCTAACACTATTTTCCAAAAAACTGTTACTGTTATTAATCAAATCAAATCAAAAATCATTTGAGGTGTAGTATGTGAATAAACATTATGGTTGTGGGTTATGTGCAATTTCTTTTTCAATCTTTGAAATACCTCACCATAAATACCCTTAAAAAAATGCCAAAAAAAAACTAAGAAATTATCTCTTAACATAAAAGAATTTGGACAAAAAAACTGTAAATAGAAGTAATCCAAGTGTATAAGATCTATAGGTACTTACATTATCATAGAAAGTATATATTTTTTAATTGATTTGAACACACCCACGACATCTTCTAGTACCACAGAAGAACCGTCAAGTAAGTTATCCATTTATATACAGCGCAACTTTATATAGACGCTTTTCGTATATCGACTGTTATTACAAGCAACGGTATTAATATCTAAATTAAGTAAACTTTGCTTACAGCTATGCATTACACGTATATTTCATTGTAAATGAACACGTAAATGAAATTGAATTATTAAATGCGTTTTGTAAAAGATTACTGATTCAATAAATAACTTCGATTAAGTATCACACGTTGCTGAAAGTAGAGTAAATTTAATAAAACAACACGTAATTTGGAGTTCATTAAAACTACTACTGGTTTCAGCATGAATGGGTCGGCTCGCTCGGGGTAGTACCACTCTCTCACAGAAAACTGATGTGAAGTAATAGTGCTTGCATTGTTGCGTTTTGTTCGGTCAATGAGAGCGCCGGAGGCCCACCTTCTTTCCCCTCCCAAGCCCCCTCCTCGTCGCCTCCCACAAATACAGGCTGGCAACGCATTAACGACTCCCCTGGTGTTGTTAGTGTCTATGAACGGCGGTGATTACTTAACATCAGGTGAACCGTCTGGTAGTTTGCCTCCTATGACATAAAAAAACCTTTTGTTACTGTTGTATATTATAAAGTATTCGTAAAACGTAAAAATAATTTGTAGGACAGTTTTTTTACGCTCCCAGTATAGTTGGATTTTTTACATACGGTTTAATCCAATAATACCGGCATATATACTCTTATAAATACACGATACACTAGTAATTAATAATTTAGGAATGAGTAAATAAAACTTTATTATACATACAATAATATTATGACTCTAAACTAAAAACCTTCAGGATTAATTGCATAAAATACGAAAAAAATGTATATTAATTATGTGTTATTTCAGAGAATAAATAAAAGCAAGGTATAAAACCGTCAAATTACAAGCAATAAACCCATTATTAGATATGGAAAGATATCAAAAAGCCATAATAATGTAACGTCTAAAGTTGTTGTAAAATTTTATGTTACGACCCTGTTCTGCTAAAGCAAACTTTTGTGACGGCGATACCGCGAACTTTATGCTCCGTTCAGGTACCTACAAGCGCAACTAGCGACCTCTACATACACTGAATATGAAACATCGAGCTGGTAATTTCCGACATGATACATCTTTTCAATATAATGTTCATTTGTGTCATCCATTTTGTAGAGATTTCATGCTAATATTAGCTATTTTTATGTTTTTCTCTCTATTTTTATTACTTTACCTGTTTGTAACATAACTTGGGCATTCTCTGTGGCTAATATGGAAGCAATAACTTATATATACATTAAAAAGTAGCGAGTTCATTGATGTTGTAATTACTACGCGTATTAACGGTTAACATTTTAGTTTAATTATTTCTATTTGAAAATTTTGTCTTATCAGAAAAAATTCGGTAGTTTTCAGAATAAAATAATATTTATGGTTAGAATTCTAACTGCCCACGAGTAACTTATTTACTGATGCTCTGCAAAAATTTACTCAATACTCGGCAAAGTTGAGAAATATGAAACTACAATCATATAAATTAAGTGGTATTGCTGTATCGTGATACTGTTATATTTTTATAAAACGTTCGAAGTAAATCTATTTATAATAAATATCAAATAACGCAAAAGTAGCCATTTAATGTTTTAAGAAAATATAAATGAATTCAGTAAACTTCACTAATGACGATTAGAAAACAGGTGATTTATCAAATTCATTTTTTTTTATTAAATCGAAGTGAAATCCCGCGATCCATAAATTCATTTTTAAATATTTGAACTATTTGATATATCACAATAAAATGTCTCCAAATTAGTTCCAGAATTATTCCCTGAAACTTGTATAAATTGAAAAATTATTGAATCAACAGTTTTTGAAAAATGAATATATATTCCTATAACGACTATATATATTAATAATGAATTACGCCGTTGTCATTTTACAACAATAGTCGTCATAAGTTCTCAGTTTTTCTGCTATGTCATCATTTCTGTTTATATTTTTTTGTAACATTAAAAACTTAATTAAATGAATATACATATTTCGTTTCTGAACCTTATTGTGAATAACATGAAGAGTTCTCCTTTTCACATCTGTTCTTTTTCTTTTTTATATCACAGGAGGCAAACGAACAAGCGGGTCACCTGATGTTACGTGATCACCACCGTCCATACTTCTATAGACATTTGCAACACCAGGGGAGTCTCAAGTGCGTTGCCAGCCTGTGTTTGGGGGGAAGAAGATGAAGCGGAAGTCAGAAGGAGGGAAAGGATGCTTCCGGCGCTCTCACTGACCGAACGAAACGCAACAATGGAAGCATTATTACTTCACGTCGGTTTTCTGCAAGAGGGTGGTGCGAGCCGACCCATTCATGCTGAAACCAGTAATAGCTTCGGTGTGGCTCTACCACCTAGAAGAAATAGTTGTTGTTTTTGCGTAATGGTTGTTTGTTTACACCTTGCGTTATTACCGGATGATTATTGTCACTGTCATTAATAATAGTCGACAACGGATAAATAATAATAAAATTATGATGAATTATTCATTTCTGTAATAATTACCTCCTCAAGAAATCAATAGAAGATAGCAAAAATAATGGATGTAGATGGCATTTAAAAATTTTTGCTATTCAAATAAATCCATTCATATATACAAAAATACCAAATAATAAATTAAAAATAGATAGACACTTCAATTTTATTAATATGACAAAATATGTTGTATATATAAAATTGATAATTGAGATGTCACAGAAGAATTTAATTACATTGTTATAATATAAAAATCATTTGAGAATACTCAAAACACTGACGAATTAATTATACCTGAAATATTACTATAATTAATATCACTTACTCTTAAAGATAAATACTTTGTCGAAGGTAAGTTCTTGAACAATTTTTAGGTAAAGCTATAACAGACAAATTATTTTTTTAATTACATAAATTATGATTATTATGTTTGACATTAATTAGAGGTTCAAAAGCCCTTTCATCAACATAAAACTTAATTGAAATATGGACTTTGAAACGCCACGTTAATTAAATTGGAAATTAGAAGATGAAAGCTTTTTGTTTTGACACTCTATAATTATGTACTAATTCTAGATTGAGATACGTATATACTTTAAAAGATTTTATTAATTTCATTTTTGTTTAAATCCAAATATGAGCGTTAAAGGAAAGATAATCGATTAAAAATAAAATAATCGGAATAAAAAGAATACGAAAAAGTTTTTGTGTTATATAACCTTATTGTAAAATACATATATGTCATTACTCTTGTAAATAAAACACTAAATATTTGTTATAACAATTATATTTAAATCGATGTTAAAAATTCGGTTTCCCGAATTTCATAGGCAGAATAGGTGTTCATATTATGAAGGATTTTTGAAGCTAGTGACCTTTTTATAGTCTAGCTTTTACTTACGCTACTTTTTTAAATTTGAAAATGTTTATATAAATTAACCAATATCTGGTTATTTATAAACTATCTTGTATAGTTCATAGGCTCCTGTACACATTTAATGTTTAGAAAACACTGCCAGGAATACTCACTATAATACACACAATAAATACACATACACATACACATACTCACACAATAAATAGTATTTTTTATTTTTAATTTTATCTATCTCAATAGAGGTGGAAGGTGTCAAATAAAATCTTAGAGCTCTCATGCCAATCTCACCTGCTCCCTCTGCACTCTGGTGAATAATAAATACGGATTGAGCGATACAGTTCAGTGCGCTGCATTAGAACGACATGACCACTCCATCGTACCACGCGACTTTAAAATAAAATTTATGGCCGTATTTATCTGCTCGTTTATTACTTGTTCGTATTAAGCTATGAACTATGAGTAAATATATATTTTGCAATGAAATATTTCTCATCATTTTAATGTACGGTACCAATATCTATAGTGATAATTATTTTATATTTCATTCTACGCATATTTTTTGACAGTTTGTTAAATTGCATAAGTTTTATTCTCTCATTCAACCAAATCTAATG